>CAVNYN010230535.1:0-16852 GCA_963692815.1 Nyctanthes arbor-tristis
AATTAGTTTAGAAAAATTAATTAAAGCATGAAGTAAAATAAAATTGGAATCCAAAATCTAATAACCAATTAATAATTTCCGTTTAAACAATTGTCAAACGGTCAACATCGACTTTCTACACGACGCTCTTCCGATCTCCCCCATATGAATGAAAATTAATGCAAAAACTATGCAATACTGAAGAGTATAGCTGAAAGATAATGCATCAAGATAGGTAGCTTTTGCTTTGAACTTTCCTTAGTAAGAATCTACCAGATTCACTTGGCTAATCAGTGGACGCAACGTTTTGAAATGTCAGCCGATATTGTGAGCCTAGACAATAGACCAAACACATTGCCTCTCATATCAATCTTGGTTCTCTATTGTGTTCTTTATTTCGGCCCTGAACTACTTGGGTCTGCAAGTGCTTTAGAGAATTTGCCTAAGTAAAATTCTCAAAGAATTGGCCATGTTCACAAAGGTATCATACAATACTCCGCTTGTACATGTTATAAAATGTAGTCATCATTAAAAGTATAGTTTATTCTTAACATTCTTTGTAGGCAGCACTTTTGCATCATAGAAATGGGAAGGAGTGTAAACTTCCAAAATGCTTTTGTTTGAGTTAATCATAACTAGTTTTCCTATTGAACCCAGTCCGTGGGATCTCCAATTGCCAAGTTAAGTTTCTGTCAAGTTAACTCATCTTGTTTCAAGCTTTAATTACATTTCCCTTGATACACAGTCTACTATTTCTCTCTCTCTCTCTCTCTCTCTCTCTCTCTCTCTCTCTCGATAACCCTTTTGTAAACGGATCCGTCAGGTTATCTTTCAATTGAACAAAGGGTAATTATATTACCACTACGAAAATTAATCGTGACACCACATTATTAGTCTACCACGAATTGAAAGTAATTTTGATAAATACACCACATGAATTTTACAAGATCGGAACCTCAGTTTTAAAAAGGTAATAAAAAATAATTGGGTATTAATCATTATCATCTCTAGTTTTACTTCTCCCACCACTAATCCAAAACCACCACAAAGAAATAAATCCGCTTTACCATTTTCATGATTGATTTAAGTCGTCACGTTAAATATATACATATATATATTTCTAGCTATGAATACCAAGCAAATGAACCTATATGATTTCTACTATAGGTTGTTACATTAATATCATACTTTTTTATAATCACATCACATTTTGCATTATATGTTATCAGCATTTATGAACTATTACGGTTTATGTTTCTATATTTTTCCTTCTACATTTTTATCAGTAATCTTTAATTCATTAGCACATCTCGTATCCAAAAATAATTTTTGTTCAAAGAGTTCGTTAAAAAGTCCTTTAGGTATTTTAAATAATTAAAAGATGAAAAATAGCTAAATCTAATTACCTAGTTTTCCCCCATTTTCAGAATTTTCGTTCATAAAAATTTTGAATGAAAAATCATTGTTTCAAGCAAGAAGTACCAATCCATAACAAGTTGTAAAAAAAAAAAAAAATGAAGCGATAGACATAATAAGGACATAAACAAATAATCAATTAAAGTTTATGGACAATTAGTGCAACTGAAATGTGGTGCATATATATAAAAAATTTTAGTGTCAATGTAATTCCCTTTTCTTTTTTTGAAAAGTGCAATATACCCTTCTACTGCCTATTCCAATACAATATAAAAGACTTGGACAAGGAAGAAAAGCTACGAAGTGTAAATTTCTCAAAATATTTTATTTCTTTGTTTTTGCTAGAATTTTGAGTGAAACTTTAATTTTTTTAAATGATTCCCAGAGGCCATAGAACTGTTGGAAAAAGTTAATCTGCAGTCAATGCTGGACAAAAAACGAAGCCATTGAATCTCTACTTGACGAAGAAAGATAAAAAGGGAAAGATAATTAAATCAAGAATGTGGTCAAATTAGCACAATGGTATAATCATACTAAAAATATGGAACTGGGTTATTGATGTAATTATACTTGTGGTTATTTAGGTAAATAGAATAATTATTTCAATTTGTGGTGTAGAAATTAATTTTTGTAGTGGTAATATAATTACCCAACTCTTAATAAGGACTTGGCGAAAGATTTCCTCAAAGGTTGGACCAAAAATAAAGGTTGGGACGTCATATGTAAATTATCCTTAATTGATTGCCAAATAGATCTTAGTAATTTAATGATGATGAAATTCTTCTATTTAGATTAGAGAAGAAAGTGTGAATAGGTACAAAAATTGGGGAGCTCTGCTTTAATTTATCCTTGTTCATATGAGAAGTTGAAAAAAAAAAATTAGACTTACCTAAAAATAAATTTTATCTTAAAAGAAAAAAATAAGAGAGAAAAACTACAAAAAGCCAAAAACAAAATTACTGGATTTGGATGAATAGAGAATGGGGGGAATCTCACTTCCTTCAATTCAATCAGACTCTGGACTAGACGACAAATTCACATTACATCTCTAGAATTGAAGGTGGACCAAGACTCTTCCTACGAACCGCCATTTCAGTGGGAACCGTTCTTTTTCCCCACTCGTTATTATCCTTCAAAACAAACAAACAAACAAATAACAAACAAATAAATAAAATGTAAGCAAATGGTTATTAGATTTTATAATAATAATAATAATAATAATAATAATAATAATAATTGATGTGTGGTTCGAACAAATATTGTAATAGTTAAGTTCTCATATTTCAGGCAAGAGATCTCAAACTCGAACCATACTTACCCCTCTCTTATTTCCCTCATTTCCTCTATTTCTCCTTTGTATCAAAAAATAATAATAATTGAAGTATTCTTAAACAGTCAAATAATTACAACTGTAAGATAAGTTTTCTTTTTTATTCAACAATATACATCTATTTAAGGTACAAAATCATTTTTTTCTATTTATAAGATGTCTCATTTTTACTGTTTTTTATTTGCTCTGTTCTTCTCTACGTCTTTGAAAGTCAACTCATCTTTTTATAATTGCTCTTCCTTGTGACAGGGTACATGGTGAGGACTCTGTTGGTATATTAACCGTCGATTCCCATACTCGATTGAAATTCACCCAAGAAAGCTAAAGATAGGTAAAAGGATAGGTTTTATCCTGAACTCAAGAACTCAAACTCAAACAAACTAGAATATAAATCTTAACCTTCAAGAGTAATGAAATTAAGCACACAAGATATAGGATAAAAAAATACAAGAAATTTCATCCTTAAAGTTGGTTGTGTGTGTTCCAAACATGAGAAACAAACACAAAGAAATGGAGAAAATAATCTCCAAGATGAATTTACATTCAACTCAAATTCATATTCAAAGTTCTATTTACAAGTGATAAATGGAACCTATATATAGTACCAAAGATGTTGGAACCAAGAAAATTACACAAGAAAATGAAAAGAAAGGAAATAAATTTCGAAATTTGAAAGTTGCAATTCGCGCGCAGGCTTCTGGATGTGTGGCCGCAAGGGCAGGCGTTGAGCAAAGCGCAAAAGACTTGTTTGCGGCCGCAACGAAAACAAGGGGCATTCTGCCTTTTATTGCCGCCGCAATGATGTGAGTTTGAGGCCGCAATGGCCAACTTCAGCTTGGTTTTTGAATTGCTCCAGCAATTGCACTTCCTGGTCATTGAGCTTTCGCATACCATCATATCGACCCCCAATACTTCTTCCTTCGTGCATTCGGCCCTCCAACTCTAACTTCTTGTTCAATAGGTTCTTGGAAACATTTGCATTTGCATTAAGGGAAGTGAATGTAGTAAACTAATATTTGATAAATACTTACATTAAGAAAGTCAAATAGACTTTTCATCAAATATGCACATTAGTAATATTTTTTTGAAAAATGAATAGTTTAGTTGTGTTTTAGTATTGCCGCGACATCTATGTATTTAGTGGTGGAATGGAACTAGACATATATGTATAGAATATAGAACCACAAAGATTAAGGGAATATTACAATCCCACGTCTGTATGTATTTCACTATTTGTGTTCCCACCAATCCATGTGCCTAAATTTTTAAGAGATTAATGTACTAATTGATAAGATATTTATTAGATATAAGATCATATTTTAGATATATATATATCATATAATGATGTGTAATTTTGAATATATAGTATGATTAAATAAATAAAACAATTTTTCTCTTTGATTGCTTTTGCCAATTGAAGTAATCTCCCAACTTCTATTTAAAGATATTAAAGTTCATTGCTAATTGGAGCCATGCCAAATATGAATTTCAAATAAAAATGTATAGATTATAAATCAAATATTTACACTGTACGCACTCCATTTATTAAAAAGTTCTCTTAATATCGCTCTATACACAAAACACATAAATAAAATATTAAAAAATTAAAAGTAATAAAATATCCTAATAGACCCAAAGTAAGGTCTCATTCTATATTAGTAATAATTATTCATTTAATATATTTTGTGCATTCGGTTACTATAAAATAAAAGTACGTTAAACTTTTTTAAACAATTTTTAGTACAATTTAGAGTAGGGATGATGACTTGAAGTTAGATCAAATAACTCAGTATATGTTGTCTTTATTACTAGGAAAAGTATGATAATAAAAATTAAATTAATAAATACCTCCCCGTCCAAAAAAGACGGTCATATTCTTTTTTTTTTTACATGTATTAAGAAAAATTCATTTAATAATATTAGAAAAGTATATTTTAACATCACTTTCTTATTATACCATTTTATTTATTAATTATTAGACTTTAATAATTCTACTTTTTTTTTATAACTATGCATATTAAGTAGTAGCATACAAAAGAACTAATATTTCAATTATTTTTTTAAAAAAAATTGGACTATATTTTGAGACGCATAAAAAAAGGAAAATTGAACAATCTTTCTGGGGCAAAGATGGTAATTTAAATTTCACTGACATTTAAAAGTTCAAAAGGGAGATATATGCTAGCTAGTGATATGTCTAAAAGATATATGTTTCGGTCTGAATCACCATTCTCCTCGCCTATCCTTTCCAATCTCCAATTTGTCCTCAAAATAGTTCAAAATATTGTGTTATTTGAATAAAAACACATACAAAAATTCTAACAAAACTGACACGTGGCACAAATTTTTTTTTTTAACACATCACATTGTCAACACTAATTAGTAATTACTTATAACACTTGTCTATTTTATCACCTTTTTTATCCTTTCTTTTGTTTAAGTAGAATTTTTCTTCAAAATAACAGTATGGAGCAGTGGTAGTATAATAATAATAATAATAATAATAATAATAATAATAATAATAATAATAATAATAATAATAATATAAGTAAAAGAAAGGAAAAAAGGAAAAGGAGAAAGAAAAGAAAAGAAAAGAAAACCTGAGAGGGAGACGGAAAGAAAGAACAATTACAGTGTCGTTGTACACGAGTATATAGTATGATCTAAGCCGAGGTTCACTCCTGCCAAAAGCTCCTTCTCCTTTTCCTCCTCTTTGAAACCCTATATTCTCTACAATATCCATTTCTTCTTTCAGATATTTTGGTTGTCTCCAAAACGATGTCGCGGAACATACTAGTAACTGGGGGAGCAGGGTACATTGGGAGTCACACTGTGCTGCAATTGCTGCTTGGTGGTTATAAGGCCGTGGTTGTCGACAATTTGGACAATTCTTCTCAAATTGCCATCCACAGAGTTCGAGAACTCGCTGATAAACGTGGCGCCAACCTCACCTTCCACCAGGTCTACTTTTCTTGCTGAATTTGTTGATGGGTTCTGCGTTTTTGGTCATTCGACTTGTGTTTTCGTGGGATTGTTTATTGCTCTCTTCTCGGTTGTCTTGATATTTAACCTCCGGGTTATGTCGGTTTCAAAGATTTGATATTTTTTTCCCCAAAAATTTCTAGTTGGTTTTACTGGGGTGGACCGAGTGATTAGAGCAAGTGGACTACTGGGGGAATTTCTTGCTTGATATGCTTTTTATCTGATCACAAGTTACTAATGCCTCTAACTGTACACTGTCTTGCGTATCATTATAGAGCGCTGTACTATTTGGTTTTTCTGATTGTTGTCTATAATTTGTATGATTTGTCGGTTTCATTGCAGACGGATCTTCGGGATAAGCCTGCTCTTGAAAAGCTTTTTGCTTCTGAAAAGTAAGTTTCCCGGTTGTCATTCTGGGTTTATGTTTAAGCCTCAAGATCTAAATTTAAGATGGGTGGCAAAGATTCTGAATGATTTCAGGAGATTATTTTACGTACTTATTTTTTGCTGCCAATTTCACCTATCACAGGTTTGATGCTGTTATACATTTTGCTGGATTGAAAGCTGTTGGAGAAAGTGTACAGAAACCTTTGATGTATTATAACAATAACCTCATTGGTACAATTACTCTACTAGAAGTTATGGCTGCTCATGGATGCAAAAATGTACTTCTCTCGATTCTCCTGTTGCATCTGATGCTGCTGTTTCCTGAGGTTTTCAATTCTGGTGTGTGTTGATTTCAATCATTTTGAAAATTTTCAGCTTGTATTTTCATCATCAGCAACTGTTTATGGTTGGCCGAAAGTTGTACCATGCACAGAGGAATTTCCTATATGTGCAATGAATCCCTATGGGCGGACAAAGGTATTCTTGAGCCATGTTTGTTGATCAGTTTCCTGATTGCATATCAGCTTATATAAGACAGCTTACACGTGATAGGAAAAATGAAAAATTTGAAACAGGGCCCAGTTAGTTACATTCTGTCCTCTGTCTGCTACTGTTCCAATCTGAGTTGCTTATCACTCACAGTTGCTCACTTGACGATATTGATTTATCCAGCTTTTCATTGAAGAAATGTGCCGTGATATTTATAAGTCGGACTCTGCATGGAAAATCATATTGCTGAGATATTTCAATCCAGTTGGGGCAGATCCTAGTGGCTATATTGGTGAAGATCCACGTGGAATTCCAAATAATCTAATGCCCTTTGTTCAACAAGTGGCTGTTGGCAGGAGACCTGCATTAACAGTTTTTGGAACTGACTATGGAACAAAAGATGGTACTGGGGTAAGCCACTTTATTCAGCATTAAAATTTTGTTATTTGTACGTTTTAGTTATCTGCTTTCATTGCTGCCAATGTGCTTATATTAGTTATTAAATTATACTATAGACTAGAAAAACCTCATTTTGATGTATGTAATTTGATTATCAATAGATCTCAACCGGATTGAGTGTTATTTATTTCTCGGTTATAAAAAATGGAATTTCGTTGCTAAAAATATTTATGCGTATGGTAAATTTTGAAATTAACATGTCTGGGTTATTGAGCAGCTATATTCAATCATTTTGGTCCATCATAATTATAGTTTTGCTAATGAGTTCACATCAACCTCCAAGTTTCATCTCTGACCCTATCTTATAGAGAAAGAAATGCTGTTACCGATGTAAGTTACTTAAACCTGTTCATGTATGAATTCCATCCACCTCGGGATAGGATGTGCATTGATTTTGAGTGTGATACCAGTCTCGATTTTTTGGTTGAAGGTGCCATGGTATGGCAAAAACATTGGACTTGAAAGTGCCCTGAAGAAGCTGTTTGTTTTAGCATTTTAGGGCACCACTGCAGTTTTACTTAATTTATTAGTTGACGATTATGTTTTTCAGGTACGTGATTATATTCATGTGGTGGATTTAGCAGATGGTCATATTGCTGCTTTAGCCAAGCTATCTGATCCTTCCATAGGTATGAACTTAGATAACCTTTTGTTATGTCTATTTCAGGAAATATTTCTCTGGCTTACCGACATCTTTTTAGAATCGTATTGTTAATATCTGTGTCTGCTATAAGTTAAACAATTCTTTTGTTTATTGTCAAGGATCATGTTGTCTATGAAAATCCTTACTTCTAGAAAATTTGATGAACTCCCAGGAACTGTAATAAGCAACTGTCTTGGCTTTATCTTGATTCCTGTTATTTCTGCCTTTATATGATGGAGTGAGGTTTTAGATCCGTTTTACTTCCTACCTTTTCATTTAATTAAAGTTACTTTTTTCTTGAAATTAGCTTATCTCTTCTGCTTGTTTCCTGCAAATGTTTGTTATCCTCCGACTTAGTTCTTTAGAATGTGAACTGCAGGCTGTGAGGTCTACAATTTGGGGACTGGGAAGGGTACATCTGTCTTGGAAATGGTTGCAGCATTCGAGAAGGCATCCGGGAAGGTAGGCTATAAAATTCTACCGCTGTGAGCTTACACGTGAACACAGGGACTCTAAACCTGAATAACAGCCCACCCCACCCCCCTTCAGGGGTTGGGGGTTGGGGTGGATATTTCTTTTTAATACTTCTTTTGTTATATGGTAGTAATTAAGGCCACAATCGGTTTGCTGAGTAGATTAGCCCGGCCAAGCCATATGCAAATGAGTAACACATGAATAATTATTATTAGTAGATATCAGTGATTCTATGTTTAGTTCCCATTAGATAAAAAGTTGGATAGAGTTTACAACCCTTGTAGAATTCTATCTAGCATGTGGTTCCCTCAACATGAATTGTTGATATATAGGAGTTGCAACTTTTCTCTTGTATATAGACACTGCATGAAATAAACCACAGGATCCTCTGCCCAACTCTCTCTCTCTCTCTCTCTGTGCATGACAGACAAAAAAGCACTGCCAGTCTCTTTGCTTGCAATGCAGAACCTTCTCTCTTCTTCCACACGTTCTCCTATCAATTCCCAGCAAACATCCATTAAGCAGCCATCAGCTCCAGAATCCTTGGAACCATCGTTTTTCTTTCAATTCTATGCCGCCACGTATGCTATTTCCAGTGGAAAGAAAATAGAGAAAGAGAAACACTAAAGTGAACAGCGATGATGTCTGTTTGCTGGTAAAAACTTGTAAGGGATCTTGTGTCTTTTAAGACAATTCCACGCGTGAAGACTTGTATAAATAGTGTCATGGACGTGATATGGGTTTGGCATTATCAATTTGGACTAAAAGGTAGACACAATCAAATGATGTTACTGATTGGTCAATGCATGAATCATATCAAATAGCTAACAGCACTAGTTGGTATGTGAACTAGATGATCTATTGCGGTAGTGCTTCCATTTTTCTGGACTTTTTTGAGTCGGAGAATGCAGGTGGTTCTGTCGATGATATTTCGAATGAATGTTAGATGTGCTCTCTGAACTTTGTTTTCTACTTGGTGGATTCAATATTAACATAAATTCCCTAATCTCGTGTCTAATCTAATCATCTTCATAGGGGCCAGGGTCTCTCCGTCAGTGTCTGATTCCAGAGAAGTATTTGTTTGGACGGGGAAAAAAGTAAAAAATGATAATCTTTGAACATTAATAAGTGCTATTGGCATGTGTTACACATGCGGCGCAAATCCCAAGTTACATGGCATAATCCTAGTGTTTTCTTCCCGTGCAGAAAATCCCAATAGTGAAAGCAGGTCGACGGCCTGGTGATGCTGAGATTGTATATGCTTCAACAGAAAAAGCTGAACGTGAGTTGAACTGGAAGTAAGTGCTGTCAACTAAGAATGATTGATTGATATTTGAAGTTTCCCTGTGAAATTCTTGATTGTGATAAATGGTGAACATCTTTTGGCAGGGCAAAATATGGCATTGATGAGATGTGCCGGGATCAATGGAACTGGGCTAGCAAGAACCCATATGGCTATGGGTCTCCCGAGGCTGCTAACTGAGAGCTTCTGTTGTGCCCTACTCCCCCAAGTTATACTGATGGTTGGTTATGACGCTCTATCTGTATCAGAAGTGCCGTTTTGTAAAATGGTAATTGGGGTTGTACAAGATAGTAAACAATTCCAAGTACTCTGTCTGTGCTATTATTATTTATTCTGAATGAATGTAGTACAGACTTCACATTTAAAGTAGGCAATAAATGAAAGACGTGATTTTCTTTGGTGAGAAGTGTTCTCTGCCTCCGTTGTCGTAGAGTTTTTCCCCCTACTGCAATGCTCAATCTACGAAAGGAAAAAATTGTGGTTTTGGAAGAAACTGAGAGCAACGACTGAAAAATAGGCATTGCATCGCTCTCAATTCTCATCTCACAGCCCCACTTAAGCAGTCGCTATCCGGTGACACCACCACTGCGTATGGTGGCACGCCATCACCCCCGGGTCCCGACATATAAAGTAGTATTATACGGTCATGTGACGTTCACACCACATTGTATATCGAAACACACCAAATAAGAAATCATATATAAAACTATAATCACATCACATAATTGTATAATATTATCATATGGTAGTATACATTTGGAGTTAAATATTTTCACCTGCGGAAATATTTTGCGAGTAAAAAATTAAGTAAAGCAAGTGCCAGATTCCCATGGAAAAATTATCTGATCCCTCCTATGGATGTTCTTACATCTTATAATGTGAAACACTAAAAATTATTTAAAATTTGTATCTGTATGTCGATAGAATCAATGGGAGATCATTTCTTCTTCCACTGCTACACATTAGTACTACGTGGTGTATTGCTTGACAAACCTTTGAAGGATAAGTTGACTTATGAAGAATTGTAACGTCTCTTAGAACTTGTTTGATTCCCATTATAATTTCAGATTTTATGAAGGGACAAATTAATGGGGTCTCGTAATTAACAGTGAAAACCTAAAACAGATCCATCTTTGACAGCAATGGCCACTCTACATTCGGCCCTAGCGTCCACATTATGCGTGAAGAAATGGAGGAACCTGACCCGCCCCGACATCTCCAGCCTGGACTCAATCTCCATGCTGGGCCCGATCCGAAATCCCACTCCCACTGTAACTGCTGGTGGTGGTCCGGCAACCAAGCTCTCCGGGTCTGAGGGGCCGAAGGCAGATAGCGGAAAAGACTGAACTGAGAAAGTGGCAACCATGTACTCAGTCTTACCGGCGTCTATGTTCCCAACGGGGATGAACATTAAGCCCAGCTGAGTTTGTGCGTACAAAAGCTGGAGGGAGCTGTCGTAGTGGGTGAAAACTGCGCGGTTGGGGTTGTTGATGGTAGCGTACAGGGAGAAGGTGAAATTGGCAGTGCCGTTGGAGGTGGAAAAGGAAGGGAGTTGGACGGCGGTGATGGTGAGCTTAGGTTGTTTAGGTTTGAAAATTGTGAAGTAAATTATTAGGATTAGAATGAGGAGAAAAATCAAGAAAATGGTTGCTACAATGCATGAAGCCAAGTTTATGAGCCCATTAGGTGGCTTAGATTTGGCCATTTCTAGCTAGCTCACTTCCAAACTGCAGAATGTCTATATTTGGATTGGATCCTGAAAATGCCTGAAATCAATCATGATATTGATGACCGAGCTGGGTGTTCAACAATAGGGAAAGCACTACTAACTGAATTTAGTGTGAAAACGAAGACTTTCTTTGTGTGGGGGGTGACTTTTTGTCCCTGCACTACATGGATGGAGTCATCTATTCTTGGCTTTTGTGTTCTAGCCTTCTGGGAGCTTTTTACTCCTATTATTATTATTTTCAAAAGTAATTAATTATTATTAATTATTTTATTTTAAAAAAAGGGGGTCATATATGGAGCGAGGAGAAGTGCCATTGCCGATTGGGTGGTTTGTGAACGGTGGTTTCGAAAGGTTAGGAAAGAAAGGAACTTCTGTTTTGTTCTTTTGAAAAGTGATTTACTTTTTCAAACCATTTCTTTCTTTTCTGGTAAAATATTTTAGCTCTTCTTGCTCTATAACTATAATCGAGATCAAATAAGGAAAGGGCATATTATTTTTCTTTGAATTCCCTGCTTTATACTTTCTACTTTGCTGACATCACATAGACATTCCTAACATTGGGAGGCTTTAGTTGCTGAGAAAGAAAAATTGGAATACGAACGACAAAAGAAAAAATTGGAATACGAACGACAAATTAACTTTAATAAAATAAGTTCTTTTATTCAAGATTCCACTTCTGTTAAATATTTCAGAAGTATTGACACATCTGGCTGCTACCATATCAAAGCAGAAGGAAAGATGAATAATTGAAAGAACTTGGAAAAAGAAAACTGAGTTACATGCCAAAGGAGAACAACGGCTCTTCTTTTGGCACCCCAGATCTGCTCAGTCCATTCCTTTGGACTGGTCATCTCCTCCTATACATACAAATATACATAATTGAACTGCACTCAGCATGTTCCTTACGCTGGACTATTTAATGAGGAATAACAATAAAAAGGGGAAAAAATACTCATTCTTGTTCGGTATTTTGTTTTCTTATTTTTGGAGCTTCCTGAGCATAATATCCATGATCCCAGACAGAGATTCAAGAAATGCAATTTCACTCATACCAGGAAGCATGGAATCCTCAGCTTCTTCAACAATCTCCTCGATGACAGATTTCTTATTCAAAGTTTCTCTGCACATAATACTTCCAATTGCAAAGGGAGAAAGACCTTTTTCTGCCCCCTTTTTCAAAAGCATGGTCGAGATATGAAGAATACGAGCACATTCAGGGGAAAGGTCCCATCCACATAACTTGAGAAGTGCTATGTCTTGCTCCGCATCAAGTGATTTTATGTACTCGATGGTCTCTGAGGAAAAATGCAGGCGGGCTTGAGGCCAGTACAGCCAATCAAATGTGCAGTCTTCAAACTACAAGGATGAAAATGTGCAAGTTCAAAAGTAAGATTGCAGATAAAAGAACAGGTTGGATATTCAAACATTCTCTAGACAGTGAAAGAGAAGTATTCAAGAGATAAATACAACAGGAATAAAGAACATCCATGAGAAATGAATTCTCAAGTGTGGTAGAAATATAAAGGAAAGCCCTTAAAACAAACCTAAGAATATAAGCTGTAACTTCACAGCCATAGGAGTAGAGAATCAGTTCCTCAGCTCTAGGATTTGCCTTATTTGCTTCCTAGGTAGAAATTTACAGTAAAGCTGCGTTGTTTAACCATCCTAACAATATATAAGCTAAACTTCACAGCCATTGAAGCAGAGAACTCTAGGATCTGCTTTATCTAGGTAGATGCAACATTATGGCAAGCCATTATCAAATCATGATTGATGTCTAAACCCCTCTCCTATATCTAGAATGAATGTTTTGTGACTGTAGATGTGAATATAGTGGATATCGGTTGGTTTTCCTCGTCAATTTTTATGTTGAATCTAGAATAAAGTCGTAAGTGTGGACTCAAAGATAGAGAATCATGCAATTCTAAGAGAAACAATTAAAATACTAAGAAATAGATAGAGAAATTAACATCGTTCAAGAGAATAACTTTTTCTCCTACAGTCATGTTGTCAATACTCTTGAGCCAACATTCACTTCCGATATGCTAGGCTCAATGATCACTAAGTGACTAATATTCTTAGCATTATGTCCGCGTTACATCTTTTCATACAAATAATTACTTTTAGTTCAATAATTGATTTCACTTATTAGAACCTGACTTGCTGCATAGCACTTAAATTGGATATGTTACTGAGTTCATAGCAGAGCAGAAATTACAGAAGAACATGAGAATCACTACTCTTGAATTGAAAATAGAAGGAAAGAGGTAATTCTTACATTCTCAGGCAAGCAGTAGCCATGATCAATTGGAATGAGGACAATTCGCCCTTCTTCCCCGTCTTTGCTCCACAGAATATTCCCAGCATGTCTATCTGCATTTGCTGTTCTTATGTCAAAGACACTGATCTTATGGACCTCCTCCACTGGAAAATCCTGAGGACCCATATCTTCACAGCTTCCGTAATTTTTCATGAACGTTTGCAGTGATCCAATCTTATAAGATCCTTTGTGCATGCATTTTACCATTACTGTTGGAGGTACACCAGAAAAGCCAATTTCTTTCTTGGACAATGACCTAGGACCTGTTTTTGGATGGTCAAGTATATAAGCTGCAACCTCTCTCAGTGCACCTTCACCAACTCTGGTTCCTCTTTTCAGTCCTTCACCATTGGCTGACAAAGGTAGACCGTGAGGATTATTCTTGGCCATTGGCTCCTCATCCGTTGGCTTAAAAATGGCAACATACTTGTTGCCTGAAACATCTTGCATGAAATAAGTTCCTCCCATACCCTCGGACGATCTGATTGGCTGTCTTCCTCTTGCCAAACCATCAGAGGCTGAGTTAATCATATCCCATAAAAATGAAGGAAACTTTATATTTGGATTGATGATGATTGGTTCCAACAGAGAGTTCTTGTTGGGTAGCTTACTGGATAAAACTTGTAGCTCACCCAATGGTTTGTTTCTTTCGTGGACTTGATGATCATCACGTGTCCTTGTCCTTGTGGGTGCAGCCACAATGGAGAGTTCAACGTTTTTCTCAACAGGTTTAGCCCAAAATTTTGCAGATCTTTGAACTACCAAATGAATTACAGCATCAGTGTTGTTGCTAATATCATCAAGTAGTCGCTGATCCTCGAGTTTCTCACCATTACAGAAGAGCTCAGGATCCTCAGGACTCAAAAAACCTTTCCCAGTCTTGGCAATCCTACGCTTTAGATACCCTACGTTTTTATGCCTATAAACATGAAATTCAAATTCTTTCCCACTGGTGGTCCAAACATTGATCAACAAAAGATCTGAGAGCTTCAGGACCAAGTGCAACACATTCCCATTAGTGACACCATAGTCCTTAACAAGAGAATTGTTTCTAGCCAACTCTCTGCCTCCAAAAATTAGTTTCTGCCTCTTTGCTACAAACCCTTGACATGTCTGAATCCTCAGTTTCACCGATGCAATTGAGTCGGACTCCATCACACGGATGGGAATCAAAGAACCAGACACGGTGATGTATATTACAATTGACTCAAGCGAACAATGGGCCAACCGGCTATTGATGTAACTGGCAGACCGCAATGCCTCTTCGCTAATGGGATTCAAAGCAACATCCACGGCAGACATTTTAACCAAATAAATATATAATGTTTACTACCCTCTTGATAATAAACGACTCCTTTCCCGCCGGTTGCCAAATCACAACTTTCTATTATATTACCTCCGCCTATATGAACAACGACATAGGCAAGTATACAACAGAAATTGATCAAGGCCTATAGATCTAATGGAAATATTACTGCACTCCTGCTAAACTATCAGGAACAGCGGGTTAATTAAATTTATTAAAAACTCGGAAACCTGAAAGACTGAATGGGACAAATTCCCAGAAAATTACGACCCCAAATCCAAATTAAAAAATTTGAAGATCACAAAATCTCAAAGAGACACGAGCTTTTCAAGCTACATCGACTAAAGATTCAATATTTATTGACTTCAAAGACAAGGGCTATAAATTTCTTTCGACAAGCTCAGGGTGGATTCTTACCAAAGGAAAGAAGAATCAAAAGCTAAGTGGGTGTCTGAAACTGAGCTTATATGTGGAAAAAGGGGGAAAAAAGGAAAATTTATTTTCCCCATTTTTAAACGGCTTTTTTTGGACAGAAATGGCGTTTTTGAGATAAAATGAGGTTCGAGGGTTGAGATGAATACCGGTTTCTCCGGCCGTTATTGAAATCTCCGGTAAATTTGTCCATAAAGAAGAAGAGGGAACGGAATTGTAGCCGTTGGCTTTGCTTTATGCTCCTGACAAAGTGTTTGGTTAGACCATTGGATTATAATCTGTCACACGGTATTATTTTATTAATTTTATTTTTTTTAAAAAGTCAAAAAGTAAAAGTCAAGCATCAATTATTTACTTTTACAAATAACAACCAATAATGTGACGTAATAAATTATAATCTAACTAAATAATCTACTAATTGCCAAACACATGTCCAAGCAACCATCCATGTTAACGGTCTTTTCTTTTTAAATTGTAAAAGTGTGTCCTACACCGTCCAATCACCAATGTCTGTAAATAAAATAAAGGGTAAATTTCACAAAAGATCCCCAATTTTTATAAAAAGTAACAATTTCATCTCTAATATTTTTTAAGCATATAGGTCCCCAACCTTTTAAAAATATGCACAAAAGGTCTATACGTACTATTTTTGTTAATTTTCACTGTTTCAATTTTTCTATAAAGATAATTTTACCCTCTATTTAAATTAAAAAATAAAAACACACAAATTTTAAAAATTTATTTTAATCTCTCTATCGCTTTCTCTTTCACACACTTATATATATTATTTGTATATCGTTTTCTCGTCCACTCACTTAACACAAGCTATACATATACATGATCAATATATTATCGTTTTCCTTCGCCATTTTTTTAGTGGGAAAAGATAAGGCCTCTACTTAAGTTGTCTTTAACAATAATAAAAATGGAATTTATTTCTCATTTTTAGCTATATATAGATGCAAAAATTTGGAATCAGAGAGGTTATAGCGGAATAAAGGGGAAGAAATCCTCCATTTTTTTACCAATAATTTAAATTTTCAATTTTTTCCGTAAGAAAAATTCATACATTTTTAATCATTCAAATTATTATGATTTGAATATCAATCACATCTCAATTATCATTACTTATTTAAGTTTAAATTTTATACAATTCATTGCCTAAAGTGATTATGACATTAGTGGTGGCGGTAGTGTTAGGTAAGTGAATGAAAAAGATAATATATTGATCAATATGTATGTATAACTTGTGTTAAATTAGTAGATGGGAAAACGATATACAGATGAATATATATAAGTGTGTGAAAGAGAAAGCAGAAAGATCAAAATAAATTTTTAAAATTTGTGTGTTCTTATTTTTAAATTTTTATTGAAAGAAATCTTTCTTTCAATAATAATGCATTCAAATCCATGTTTGTCTCATCAAAACCATCAATCAAATACACACTTATCTTATCAAAACTTTATGCATGTAGAAAAGGAATCAAAGTATTAGGTTACCCACCTCAAATATTCTTCGAATAATCCACGTGAAAAAGTATCCGTAGAGCCTTGATATTCCTCAATTAAAGCTATCTTTCAAGCTATAATCCTTCCATATATG
>CAVNYN010230545.1:0-10373 GCA_963692815.1 Nyctanthes arbor-tristis
GTCTTCGGGATCGAGGTCGATGCCCGATATAGCTACTCGTCGGCCTTTAAGTAAGATCTATTCCTCCGTAAAAAGAAATTTTTTTTTTCTGGAAACTTTTTAAAAGGTTTTTTGTTTGATATTAGTGTTGTGGGAAATGTAGGTTCTTTGCATATGCAAATATCGTTGCTTGTGGATTCTCAGTTTTGTCATTGTTAATGGTTTTTGTGCTCGGTTACAAGTCGGTGGATCGAAGAAGCTTCTTCTTCCTCTTTGTGCTCGATATGGTAGGTTATTTATAGTATTAGACAGTGTTGAAGAAGAAAAAGAAGTTAACCAACGGGGTTTTCTTGTAATGCAGCTTTTGACGTTGTTGCTAATGGCGGGATGCGCAGCAGCAACGGCGATAGGTTACATTGGGAAATATGGGAATGCTCATACTGGATGGCTAGCAATCTGTAACCATTTTGAGAAATATTGTGGCAGAGTTACAACATCTGTTACAGTGTCATTTATTTGTGTCATTTTTTATCTATTACTCACTGTAATTTCCGCGAATATATCGCGGAAGTTAGTTTAGGTTTCAATGCTCGATTTTAGGGAAATTGTTTGAGATCAAGAATGCTATGCACATTTTATTTGGACGTTACAAATTGTTAGTCATACTCATCCCATGTTCTCTTTTGTTGTTATATATTTAGTATGTGACGACAATTTTAAATGATTTTTGCGCAGCTGTTTTGGATTGGGTAATTTACTTAACATTACTAGCGGGGTACCATAATAAGCATTGGTTTTCTGCCATTGATGAGACAGAAAAATAAAAGTTATCGGATTAGAGCATCTTCAATGCATGGTTTTTGATGTCAGGTGGTGAAGAGAGAGATATAAAGAAGATAATTATTTTAATTGAATGTTCGTGAAAAGAGGTGTAGGGAAAAAGAGGTAAAAGTGAAAAAGAGGAGAGAGATAGATAGAAATTCAAAAATAATGATAAAATAGTAATGGAGAAGTCTTGGATGAAGGTATATGATTAAAAGAAAAAGAAAATAAAAAAAATATGGGGCACACGAATTTTTTTGGGTCTTTCTCTCTCTCTCTTGGACCATGGAGCAAGACCTTAGCATTGAAGATGCTCTTAAGAGGTACCTTAGTTTCTCGCTCAAACCTAATTGGGATTCGGGACAAAAAAAAGTCCTTAGGTGGTCTGTTCTCTCTGTGTTTCATTTTTTAGTGTTGAATTCATTTTTCTGTTTTGTATTTGATTTTGATGAGTATATATTTTTTCCCTTGCTTTCAGCATTTTCTTTTATACTGCAAACATTAAATTTTGTTGTTTTGGAGTTTTCTTCACAAAAAGTTTTTCCCTTATTTAATTTTTGAAAATACATTTTCAACAATACGAAAAATTAAACAAGTTTTTAGTATTTTGAAAAACTGAAGACAACCTTAAAACCAGGGGCGGATCCAGGGGGATGCTCCCCTGGTCCCTGGCGCAGCCCAAATTGGAAAACAAAAAATTTTTAGCTTGAAAAAAAAAAAAATATATATATATATATATATACAGGGTAACTAAGCCGTGTGCATTAGGGGGAAATTTTTTCTTTGATCCGGCACACCTCACTTTTTTTTGCTGACTCCGCCACTGCTTAAAACACTACCCATAATAATAATATAATCTTCAAAAAGAGCAATTTGTAACTGCGAATATTGACAGATTACTATTATCAGCAGAAGTGGAATAAGAGACATTTTTGTAATCTGAAAGTTTTGGATATATATATACATATATATCATATAAATTCAGGTTACACATTTGTCCCTTTTGCGAGGCAGACTTTTGCTAACAATGAATGTTCAATTAATTTCAATCTGAGGGCAATAAATGGAATCAGAAAACAGGTGGGCCATCGACTAGTATTAAACATTCACCTAGAAATGATTTTTGGATATGTGAAAATTACTGAGTACCCTCTAAGTCTCATTTATTTTGTTCACTTTACTTTTTACACAACAATTAAACAAAAAGTATTAAGAAAGGACATTTACAAACAAATTTTCTGAAATACTACTATCTAAATGTTTGATATGTTCTAAAAATTTGTTACCTCGACGCTCTTCCGATCTGAAACAGGGCAAAGTAAATGTCACAAATAAAAAGGAAATATGGAAAAAGTAAACGAGACGAGAGAGTACAAGGTGGAAGATGGTGGTGGTAGTTGTGATGGTTTAGTTCGTTTTGAAAGGGTTGAGGGGATGGAGGGGGAGGGAGATAGAGGGATTCAAACCCGGATATCTCCAGTAAAAGGTAAGGCCCCTGGCCACTTGAGCTACCCTTGATCCCTCTTATCTGTATTATTATTTAAGTTAAAAAGATTTAAAAAGTGAATTTTTTTAATCTTTTTATCAGTTTAGGATTGACCAATATTTCAAAACATTAACTCTTCAACACGTGTGTAGAAAATAATAGGCAATTTTCACTCTAGGTCCTCAACCTTTCAACTTTATATTAATTTTGTTCTCAGTGTTTTTAGGCCTACTAGGTTCTCAACATTTCATTTACTATCGTATTATATCTTCAACGTTACTTTTCGTTCATAACCTTTCAATTTTCATCATTAACCACTATCAAAATTACTATTATACCATTGATTTTTTATTTCCATTATAGGTCCCCTACCTTTCTTTCTTTTTTTTTATCGTGTTATATCTCCATTAACACTTTTTGTACTTAATATTTTAATTTTTACTGTTAATATCTATTAACATTATCATTATGTCATTAATTATTTAAATAAAAAATAAAGAACAATATAAAATAAGAAGTCCGTCCACTCTAACCTACTCTAACACAACACAATGACAACAGTCAGAAATAATGATAACAAAAAAACTCGATCTATATCGGTCTCGATGGATATCAAATCCGCATTGAAGAAAGTTATCGATCTAAGTATTGGTGCAACGATTGGGATCGGATTTCTTAATCTACCATAGGTCACGTGACGGATACGAATGGGGTAGATCCGCCCCAAAAAATTGATTTTTGATTTATAAAATAATCGAATATAATCCTAATACTTTAATTATAATTTAATTTATTGTCTCTTTATGTGATTATCACCATGATTTGGGCCCAATCTGTTATTCATCTCAATCCGATTTGATCTATTAATTGTGGATCGCAGACGGATTTTGAGACTTCAAAAAATTTGCAAAAAAAAGGAATTCTCCCCCCTCTCTGATGTTTCTAGAAATGAATCAATTTGATGATAAGTTCTGCAATGACATCATTATATTCTGGTGGCAATGAAAGAAAGCGTGTGACGTCTCAATTTTTCACTATACTTCCATTTCGCTTGATAGATTAAAACGTGAGGACTAAATTAAATACGAATACAAAGTTAAAGGTAAGAAAAATTGAAAACAAGAAGAAAAGAAATTGAAATTGAAACAAGTGGTTCTAGAGAATTCACGTTGGACTTGATCCAATTGTCAATTGTATATTATATTATTAAAAAAAGAAAAAAAAGAAGAGAAAAATGCAATGAAATTGTCTCTAGAAAATTATAGTGGATTTGGAGATTAAGTATATTATATTATTATATTATATATATATATTAAACAAATAAAAAACAAAACAAAGCAAGAAACAAAAGAAACAAGAAAACAGAGAATTGGAGATAGAGGGAACCGAGAGGGAGTCAGGAGACAAAACCAACCGAGGAAAAAAAATTGGAAATTGGAAGGAGCTTGGGACAAGAAGAACAAGAGCACAAGAATTTCAACAAGTGTTATTTGCTTTTAAACTTTAATTTCTATAAGTTTAAGAAGTAATTTTCATTTAACTTCAATGAAGTTTCTTGAGAAATTAATACTAGAACCATGGCATAAGTTGTTTTCAATGACATAAGTTATTTTGTATAAGCTAAGGAATATGAATTTTAGTTAGACATGAAAGACATAAGGAGTTTAGTTTGGTGTGTATCCATATATATATATATATATATATATAATTATCAACTAATGTGGGGAGATTATATTTAAAATGGTAAGAATCATAGTGATTTTTAGTGGACAATTGAGGGTTAGTATGTGTTACAATGACCATTTGTAAAACTAAGTGAATTCTAGAATAGATGTAAGAATGGACAATTTCATGTTTAATAGAAATATGGAAATTTTGTTTAAAGGCTAATTCTTAGTGCCTCAAAGTGAAGAGTTAGTGCTGTTATGTTTAGTGAGAATAAAAGATTTTACTATGTGACTTTATTACAATTTTTAAGATGGAATAAAATCTAGATTGATTAGAAGAGAATTAGATGAGAATATTAGAGATTAGTTTAACTATTCAAAGATAGAATAAACTAATATGATTAGTGACTTTAAGAAGGAGGATTTGGAAGGATATGGATTCAATTTCCAATTTTAAATGAAAAGGAGGATTTATGTATTGAGCTATCATAAAATGTTGGATATAAACACCAAGAAAATATTTTACACATTGTTTAGAATTATGATATAAAGGGCAATAACTATAGTTGTAATTGGAGGTATTAAGTATTGTTAATGTTTTAAAGGTGTGATCATATTGTATACACTGTAAGAATAATTTACATCAAGAGCAATTACAATATGGGGATGCCTTATTTAGTTAAAGAAAATATGGAATCAAGTATGTAAATATGGATTGAATAAAAGGGGAAAAATAATGAATTGGTAGATATAAGTGACATGTATTTAGCTTTCTTGAAGTGTATGCTTGGTATGAGATTTTCATAGTGAAGTTATTGAGGGAAGCATAAGAGATTAATATGGAATTCTAGCAATGCCAAGCATGCATGTATGAATTTAATGAAATGACTTTTGGCATGAAATTAGTATATATGCTATTCTGCCCTTCCAACTTCAAACGGTCATAAATGATAGTATATGTGGAATTTTAACAAGATACAAATTGGGAATTGATCTCCTATGAGTCGTCTATCATCCAAAATTGGAATGACACTATTTGGAAACCGGCAGAAGTTTTTATGACACGTTTAGTAAGACGGGGCAGTGTGTCCATGAGAACAGAATTTCTGGAAGGTGGAAAAATATTTTGGTATAGCCAAGGTAGTTTTCTTGGGCTCAATTTTATCTATGATGAATTTATATGAGTTTTCGATCTTGCTAGTAGAATTTCATAAGCATACGGCACCATTCGTGATTTTAAAATGGTTTTGAATGGGTATTGCCCTAACAGGGAAAACTTAAAGAGTATTGTTTGAAGAGTTGAACCAAGTCTCGATTCAATAAGTGGTGTTATGATTTTATAGAATAATAAGATCGTAAATGAAGAATTGGTCAAGTTGAGAATAAATATAATTAACGAATTAATTAATATTTAATAGCAAATGATGAAAGTTGTTAAAGACCAAAGATTTGTGTTTAAAGATAAAGAGTTAGTTTTATATTTAGAAGGAGTTTAAGATTTTAATATGTGGTATTACTACAATTTCTAAGATGTAAAATAAAGTCTAGAATAATTATACAAAAGAGACATGTCTAATTGACAATGATGAAAACTCGAAGAATTCAATATAATAGAGGACTTGAAATCAAAAGGGGAATTTCACATTGATAAAGTTAGTTGAACTAGAAAGTCCTTAACTAATAGATAAGTTAGAAAGAAAGTAAATGGGATGGAGTAAGGATAAATAAAAGAATTGAGTTATATATGTGAATTGAGAAATCAGGAAGGAATTAAATGTTAAGTAAAATTTTCATATGATTTCACATCTCAATGACAAAGGTTAAAAGGGAAATGAAACGAGAAAAGAGCTACATTGTTACCTAGCCGGTGAGTGGAGATTCTTCTCTTCTTTTCTTTCTAAATGAAAATGAATATTATGCTATGATTTCACAGAATTCGTAATGTTTCATGATGAATGTATTTCCAGATATTTCACGAAAGTTGATATTTCTTAGAAAAATTCATGTGAATGTTTGTATGAAATGATGCTTCATGATTTTAAAAAAATGTTTGAGTTGAGACATGATTTATGATGTATGAAAACCCCCAAATGTGTATCCAATGTTATAATATGCCGCCTACAGGCGAAGGGGCCTATATGGCTCAAGCTGACCAAATGAACGCCGCCCAGGCGAAGGGGCTTATGTGTTAGCTATGGCTCAAGCTGTTTAATTGTTCCTCCTAGGCCGAATGGGTCATAAGGTACCTATGGCCCAAGCTGACCGTCTACGCGCATATGACTTGTATTATGATCATGTGATGATGGATACTCTTTGGGGATGATTTTATAATGATCTTGAAATGAAATGATATTCATGATATTTTCTAATGAATTCTATGATGATTATGAAGTGAAATGATGTTCATCATATTTTCTAACATGTGATGATTCCACAAAGATTGATGTTATGCTAGATTTATATTTAAAGTCATGAAATTTCCAAATGAGCTTGAACATTTGTTCAAGATGTTGCAAAAGTTACATTTCAACTTTTGAAAACATGTTTATTTATAAAAACTCCACTCATTAGGTTAGTTAACTTATATGTTTTCAATATAATTTTTCTTCCAGGTAGCAATTGAAGTTTGGGCAACACATTGTAGCCGAGCCTGCTATTTCAAGGATTCGGGCCACCATATAAAATTTATTATAGGGTTTGTTGTTATTGTGATTTATATACCTTGACACGGTTAAATTTATTAGTATACATTGAGAAGTTTGAGTGAAACGTACTTGGTTTAGTAAAATTTTTCCTATATGAAATATTGTTACTGGTGGTGATGTGAATTATTATATTGTGAAGTGGATTTGGGTAGCTGTTGGGTGTTATATAGGTTGGTTTTGTTAACAAATGTGAGGAAATACTGTCGAGATTTTCTAAAATAATTAGTAGATAAACGAGCATTGACGGTAAATTCTAGCTTTTTAGTTGAAATTTATCATCGGCGCACGTCACACTTCAAGTAAGTTAGAGGCACTTGGGATGTGGCGTGTCAAAGCGGGGCAGATTTAGAGTAGAGCGAATGTGTTAATAGTAATTTTAATAGAAATTAACAGTAGTAGTTGAAAATGTTGAGGACGAAAAGTGTTAATATTGATGTAACACGACAACAAATATTGAAAGGTTAGAGGGTCGTATATTCCCAAAAAAGACGAGAACAAAATTGTATAAAAATTGAAAGGTTAGGACTTATAGTGTAAATAAAGAATTAAGTGTATAATAGTCATATTGATAGGGGTTAACTGTAAAAATTGAAAGGTTGGGGATATAATACGATAATAAATAAATGGTTGAAGGCCTAGTAGACAAAAAAAATGAGGACAAAATTTGAAAGATTAGGTACCTAGAGTGAAAATTACCTAAAATAATAACCTCTTCAAATATATTAAAGAAAAAAGAAAAATCTTAGAAGAAAAAATAATAATAAATAAACAAATTATAAAAAGGGATAAAGCGAGAATAGGACAGGTCAAAATGCTTGCATGCCTACTTAAGACACGTCCCGCTACTACAATATGATACCTATCCCGCTACAATATGATACCTATCATTTCATTTGCTTCCATTGGGAAACCTTCTTCCACTAAGAAGCTTGGAATAATTTATGTTCTGAAATTGAAATTTGACACACCAAATTTCAAACCAAAGTCTTGAATTCTTCAAGTCAAAACCCAATTAAAAAGGACAAAATTTGGTGGAATTGCATTGACATTCTTCAATGTTAAGTTGACACATAGCATTATTGCAAGAATTTGTCTCAATCTCCTTTCTCTCACTCTAAACTAAGATGTTTCATAAGTTCAACTCGTCTAGCGCATCAAGATCATATATAGCTTTATATGAGCACAATCATCTTAAGATTTCAAATACAAATTTCGAGACAATCTGATTCAATTTGAGGACACGCCACTTTCTTTCAACTATAAATGGATTTCCTTTTTGGCATTCATGTGGTTAACTTAAAACTGGCTTTAATAGCACTCGTAAAGATTAAAGAACTGGACGAGATTCCATCTAAAAAAGTTAACCCTACTCCTAAGTCCCATGTCTCTAACATGAGAATCTTGCACTTTATATTCCTGTAATGAATAAATTATTTTCTTTCCTAAAGAAATACAAGCCCAAATAAATAGATGTATAACGCTTGAATGAGTGAAGTCAAATACAAAATGCTTTCTTGGACATAATTTTGATGAATTTCCCATTAATTTTATGTATTCCAAATATGTAAGTTGACCTATAAGAATATGGCAATCGGCCAATATTATGGGCAAGGTATCATAATTGATAGGGGTTTGGTCCCTCCCTCCAACTGGAGGAATATATGCCCTTAAGATAACTGAATTCTCCATGAATTCTGACATTCATTAAAACGCATGAGTTTTTGACTCACACAGTTTTTCTTGCACCTTTTCATTGCCTATATATAGTTTAGACTTTGATGTAGAAATTATAAGCAAATTGAAAAACCAACAATTCTCTCTTCTTAAACAACCTATATCCTCCATGCTTAATCAGCATTTGATAGATAAGAGAAGCCGACGACTATATAATAGCAAAGGCTTTCTCGTTGATAAGTCAAGATTCCAGATCTTGTAGAAGACAGTACTCAGATGATAAGGAAGAGAGGCCTTGTATGAAGTTAAAGAGCCTGGTTTGGTAGCCAAGGATGACTTGCCTAAATAGCATATTCACTCTCAATTTATGGGTTTCGACTCATAATTGATTGGGGGGTTTTTTAGGCGTCATCCTTCGGCTATCCTAATCGGCTCTTTTCTTTCATGCTAGACCTTCTCTTCCATGAAAATATACTGTACTTCTCCTATTTGATTCATGCACGAAAACTATGAGTTGCGGACATTTTTGCTAGGGTGGCGCATTTTTGTGTATCACATAATATCAAACATTAATACACTCGTGCATCTTTTCTGCTTTGTCAGCACTAAGGTATATATTTTTTTAAAGTCACTAAGGTATATATTTTAATATAACACATAGCTACTCTAACTAACAAAATGCAAGGCTCAAAATTTGTTTCATGATTTTATTAAAAAATAAAAAATAGAAATATAAAGATGCATTATATTATATATATGTATATATGACATACAGAAATTTTTTTCCAACGTTTGTGTACTATATTTTATTAGAAAAGATTGTGATTGTTAAGTGTCATGTGTGGATGAATTTTTTTAAAAAGACTCGCTTATCTATATGGTGTCATTACATTTGGATCTCCTGCTAGACGTCCCATAGCATAAACCCCGCCTATGTCATTTTCGGCCATGGATGGTAACTAGTTTCTATTGTGGGTGAACAAAATTGTTGAGTTGAAAGATGAAAAGGCAAAAATAAAAATGAAGGTGACATTTGGCAAAGGTCAAACTCAAAATGTCTTCAATGTCACATGTCAAAAACCTTTGAATTTATTCTGTGTGATTCGTCAAAAGCCTCTTCATAAGAATATAGGAAACATCGACAGGACACATTAATGTGTAAGTGTAGCATCTTTCAAGAATTCCTTTCGAATTTTCAGGTATAACCTATTTGGCACACCCACTCGTGCGCCAAAATGAGTAAATCTCAATTTTGGCTCACAAAACCCCACCCAAACATGCGCAGGGTAAAATAGCAGTTGACTCCTAACTAATTAAATGCCTGTTCTGTTTATATTTCAATTTTCATTTTTGAATTTATTTAGTCTTGTCTTTTAAGAGTAAATATTAAGTAAAAGAAGAAAAGAATTACTCATTTTCCTTGTTTTCAACATTTTCAAATTTTTACATTGAAAATCTCAAAAGGACAAAATGTCACTTTGAGTTTTCTTCACACAACTTTTCCTTGTTTTCAAAATGTATTTTTAGGAATATGAACATAAATAAGTTTCCAATCTCTTCAAAGACTAAAAATGAACTTAAAAATGAAAACTGAAATATAAACATAACATACCCTAAGTGTTTTGGGGTCCAAAGTAAATAACAAGTCATAAATCCTCATGTGAATTTTAGATTATTCAAGAGTACTGAGTACCGAGTTTGGTAGAGATATTCTCTATTGTTGTTACCCTCAGTTTACAAGAAATAATTATATACTTTGCTAGTTAAAACCATTTAATAACATGTGTGTGACCATAAGTTAGATTGATAATACAGAAAACGGTAATTGATATGAATTATGATGCTCAAATATTAAAGGAAAATGCAAAGGGATTTAATTTTTTTGGAAAGAGGACGGGTATGTTTGCATATGCTGAATTAAATATGCAAAAAGTATGTCATTCACGTACTTTGTATCTTTCACACGAAATTCCAATACAACTTTTTAATTGATAACAGTTCGTTCATTCACGAAAAGACTCACTCATTACAATGGCAATA
>CAVNYN010230547.1:5989-22825 GCA_963692815.1 Nyctanthes arbor-tristis
CCAAAAAAAAAAAAAAAAAAAAAAAAAACCCAAAAGAGGGAAAAATGTAATGTGTCATCATCCAGATCACCAATATTTATCAACACGACTATCAATAACAACAGAGTTCCATTTACCATTAGTATTACCATTACACCAATCTACTAATTTCCACCTAAGATCTAACCACACCAAATTCAACAGAACATTCGGCCCAATCACATTGAAAATGTTAATGAATGTTTCAGTTGAAACACCCGGCATTTAGTTTAACTGGGTCAGAAACAATCAGAAACAGATTAAGAAAGAAAAAATAGAATATCAGCACTTCAGTATGAAGCAAGTGTCCTCACATTCCAATCAAGGGTAGTCACATCTCTGCTTTTCTCATTTGATTTAGGTTTTACATGCTTAAGTACCAATACATTGGAATTGCAACTTTGAGAACTCGATCTAATGCTCCCGTCGGCTATTGTCCAAATTCGAGCAGTTGAATCTCCAGATCTGGATAACAGAAAAACGTAAAAAATGAAAGAAAAAGAAGAAACAGAAGGTAGCCCATCAATCTCTTACCACTACACAAAATCTGTTAAATCTTTTTGAAAAGACTATAGAGCATCAGGACTAGTATGGCAAAACTGAAATGGTAAACATTTGTGACTTTTTCACCTAATGCAATACTTACATTCAAATTCAAGCCGTTACACATTGCATGCATAAGCGATTAACACAAGGAACAATCTCAAAACCAATAAGCAGAAGCTCTTAAACAGTCAGCATGCTATTTAAGACAGCATGCTAAGCAATGCCGAATATAAGACTTTTAAATTTTAATTATCAAGTATAACCATAGACAGTGCTATCAAACTATCGCCTTTCTGACAGCACCATGTCTCAAAATACTTCCTTTTTTTCCCTTTTCTTCATTTTATTGATTTTTTCCCCTTTTAAGAGAACCTTCTTTCCCATATCACACTTAAAAATTTAATTCTACTAGAATTCAGAAGAGAAAACTAGAGTAAGGTTACAAAGGCAATTATCTAATACCATAATATGAAATGTATAAGAACTTATAGAGTTGTCTTTTTTCTTTTCCATAAACTGCTTAACCTTGTTTGGCAAATTGATTTCTAATGCATAAGAAGGTATTGGCACCGAAGAATTTGTAGACAAAATGCAAAGAGGTAATTGTTTACTTGGAACTCTTATTCAATTGATAGAAGTAACATTCCGATAACTTTTCAACCACATGCATTTATGGCGTGAGAACATAGTTTTCCCACCAACACACACATCTGATAAGAGTTCCAAATGCTAAGGGCCTGTTTTTGGAGAACTCACCAATTAAAGTGGACTCACAATTGAACAAAAATGTAGTTTGGAAGCCATATTGGTATGACACATTTCATTCAAGCTGAAAAGGGCAATAAGCTGTATCTCAACATGATAAGAAGCATTATCTGCCCTTGAAGAATGAGTAGAAATGACGCTAATATCCCTAAGCCAAAGTCTGTTTTTAGTCAAGACGGAGGTGAATTGGTCAAAAGGAAGTGAAGTGGTCAAAAGGAGCTATCATTGGCCAGTTGTTCTGTAAAATAACTCCAGGCAAAAACATAAAGCATTTACTGCCGGCAGCCTGGCACCAAATGTTGTTAATTATAATTGAAGACAATTATAGATTATGAATCTTTGAGTACCATGACAGTTCCAACACAAACATGATCGTGTAAAATGATATTCACAGATAAAAATACTATTATAGAATCACTACTTAGATTAGCCCAAAATAAAAGGCCCATGGTCCAAAAATAATTTGCTAGTGGCTGAGACCTGCAAAAATAAGACTGAAATGGTTTGGGGATTAAAAGATCTATGAGGAAGGGCTAAAAATTTTCAACAGACAGTACTTCCATTATATCATCTGAAACAGGAGAAAATACCCACACAGATGCAAGAAGGGATTCTGATGGACTCCACGAACAAGCACAAACCTAAAACATAAAAAAAGGAGCAGATTAAAATATGTAGTCTACCATAGCAAAAAGCAGATGGATCGAAAACTGCATATGTATTCAAACCTCAGAAGTATGTCCTTCCAAAATTAATACGTCAGAACTAGGGATCTCACAAGCAGAAGATGGTGAGCTGACAGAGACATCCATTGGTTGTGGTCCTATTAACGTGATAAGAAGGTTAGGATGCTCATTTAGTTGATGTAATTTGATATCAACTTACACACACAAGTGAAAGACTAACTGAGAGAGATTAAAAGAAGAACTGAATGACAACCCAGATAGAGAATCAAATGATAGGAGAAAAATACAATGCATTTGAGTATTCAGTCAAGGTTAGCCAAGGTGTTTTTACCCCCAGAAATCTCATTCTCTTCTTGTCCGATGGTTTCCATTTTTTCTTGATAAGTAAACATTTCTCTATTATTCCGGTCCCCGTGCTGCTTTTTGAGTCGCTTATTATTTTCAACTCTATCCTTGCCAGTCACATATTCTCTTTCCCTACTATCGTGTTTCTCCCTATCTGTTTTGCCCTTCACCTTTTCTTCCTTATCTTTCACGTTCCCATTTGCTCCTTCACGTTCTTTATCCAATTCCTTATCTTTTTTGTTCCTTTCTTTGTCTTCATTAGCTTTTACATTCCCATTTGCACTGTTAACTTCTCTGTCCAATTCCTTGCCCCTAGCCTCCTGTTGGTTCTTTTTCTTGTCCTTTATTATCTTCTGCAGCTGATTGACATCCTTAGTAATGAGATCCAAAGGTTGTAGAAATAAGAAATCCTCATCCTCGCCAGTATCCATCTGATAAGTTTAAACATGAATCGACGTAAAGATGTTCATTCAAAGAAAAAGAAGGAGAAATATAAACTTCACACAAACAGAAGAACTAGCATTTGCTAACATCACTCAGATTTGCTTCCATCTCCAAGTATTGAAATCCTTTCTGCATGAATCTGATCAGAGCTCCAGGTGGAACTAAAGTTCCATCAATAGTGGACTTGTGGATACCAGCCTCATAGCCAAAAACAAAAGCAGAGTGGGTAGATCGGTACCAGGAAGTTTGTTACAACACAGGTTAGAGAGATCTTCATTTACAAAAGAAATTATTTTTCCTTTCTCCATGGTTTTCTTTTTTTTTTTTTTTGGGTGGGGGGTGGGGAGACTGCCTTTAGCATTCATAGGGTTCTGTGCATTAAATTAGTGCATAGATGCATCTAGGTAAAGTATGTTAACCTACGTTGATTAAGCAGACATGAAGTGGAAATAAATACATTCAGAACTAAAGTTGGACGGACAATTCTGGCTTTTCCACGTGCAGCCCTCAAATAATGGTATCACTGGCATGAATAATTAATGCTTTGGATGAAGAAATATCTAGTCTGATGCAGTTAGCATTTAACGTTCTTCAACCAATTAGAGATATTGACATATTGAGCAACCTGCATTATATAAAGTTTATAGGCATGCGTCCCCAGGAAAATTTTGCCAAAAGTGATCTATCAATGTTATGGAGTCAAACTCAACCTGAACTCTTGAAACCTTCAAGACATTCCCTTTTCCACAACTTTCATTGTTTTCTCAAACAAATTAAATCTGAAAAGCAACTAAACAATCCAAGATGTTACAAAAACAAAAAATTCATTTTAATAACTAGGTAGAGCATAGAATTTGTTGACCCAATCTATGAATCAGTTTTGCCATTTCTAAATTACCAAAATTCTGCTTAAGGCCAAGGCAACCGAGTGGACCATTATACATCCAAAGAAAATTGTCAAGATTTAGCCAGAGCCATCAAGTTTACTCTAATCAGTGATTCTCTTAAGAGTAATATAACATTTTTCAGATTCTATTCTAGCGCGAAAAAACAAAACCCTAATTAAGAATTAAAAAAGTGCGTGGCTATGTGACCCCTACAAATTCCCGCCTTAAACAAAAACTCTAACACTGGGCAAACATGGATATTCATTTCATGAACTAATTGCATATTTTATTTTGTGGACATAAAAGCGGAGATGTACACACGCCTGCCATTTCTTCATGAATTCAATGTACCGAGAGGCGCAAACCTGATTCTTGGAGGTAACGAAAGAGCATGTAATTCAGCTCCGCGGAAGTGATAGAAGCCATATTTTTTCCGGAGGAAGAGGTCCGAAAGCTACTGCATCATTTATACTGAATTCTGAAGCGGTACCTGAGTTTCTTGTATTTGTTCCCTGAAAAAAGTGACGTTATGCGTATGCGAAGTGGGAAGAACTTGAAAGAATGAGACGGCGCGAGTTAAAGTCTGAAAGTACAACTCGTGAAGCGTCAAAGATTTCTTTTGGGTTGCGTCTGCGTCGCGTGGGTAAGTCAAACTACGCGGTAGCTACTAAGTTTTGGGCCTAAAACTTCTTGCCTGAACCAGAAACGTAGACCTCTTAACGGGCCCAAAGCAGCCCAATATCCTCCTCGTCATCATCGAGCGTGAGACATGAGTCCATCCCTTACTCATTTTTCTCCCTTCCTCAATTTCCATTGCTTTTTCACTCTCTTCGTGCAATATAAGCTCTAATACCTCTTTAAAATCAGTGAAAATATTCAAGTATTAGACGTGTGGTGCTGTTACAACACCAGATAGATAATGTCACGTAATATCAACAGATAATGTGATTTAAAGGAGTTGTAGTAATGTGCTCATTTTATGTCACATGAATATACCAAATGTTTAATGCTTGAACATTCCAACAACCTTATCTTAGTCTCTTATCTCTCAATTGTTATCTTATTATTATGGTGGGATTCACCCTGAAGTAGTATACTAATAATATTAGTATTGTATTTCTTCATATGTAAGTTTGCTCTTGGGAGCTTTATGTATGAATAGATTTATGAAAGTTAGACTTATGGGAGAATGTGTGATAGAAATATAAAAGAAAAAAACATTATTGTAATGTATGAAAATTTATTTTTTGTGAATTGATTTGATAAATTTATTAATTTAATGTAAATCTCCCAAGTCATGTGATTGCCTTTTCCTCTCATGGGCCATCAGTACCTTTGGAAACAACCTTTGCATTGGACCTTAAACCGTCTTTCTAAAAAACGTGTGCTCTTCCGATCTTCTGTCTTCGGCAATTGGCTTGTGGTGGTGGATCATCGTCAACAGTAGCTAAAGAATGCTTCAATAGTAATGACATTGTGCTTACCAACCGCCCACGCTTTATCATAGGCAATTATAGTGGCTATAATTACACAAGACTTGCTGGTTCACTATATGGTCATGAGCATTGGCGCAAACTTAGGAGGTTCAGTATAGTTGGAAATATTTTCAGCAAGTCAGCTTAACATGTTCCTATCTTCAACATATGTAACTCAACTCCACAACATGTGGAGACTGGAGATTGTCTCAATAGTCAGATATGGAGAGTGTTCAGTTAGAAAATGTAGCCAAATCAATCTCTTGCTAACAGTAGAATAGAAATTAAACGATGTTCCTTCCATTGATCATAGTAAACAATCATGTCGCCTTCCTTTTAGGAGGATGCATTAAACAGAAATTGGGTACTACAAAAGGAAGTTGATTGTGGGTTAGCAATTTGCTTCCACCTCTTATATTACATGACTAAGCGCTACTTTTGTGCTTGAATATATATATATATAGAATTGCAGAAGAATGGTTTATGGCTAACCTTTATTGTACTTAAACAACATAGAATAGCAAAATAACATAGTTTCTGGCTAACCTTTACTGTTTCTAAGGGTTAACCTTCTTCTATTAAGAAAGGGGATACAATATTATAGGTACCATACATACCTAATTGTATCTATCTAATTATAAAATTAAGAAGCACTTCACATTAAGGACTGCAATATTATGTAAGTACTACTGCGCTTGCAGTGCCTGTGCCCTCTTCAGTGGAAATTAGAAACCCATCTTTCATGACCAAACAAATGAATTCCGCACCACAATATCAAATACAGCATGGATAAATACGTATGTATCTATATCAAAGAGGGCTTCGCCCTACACAGAAGATGAAGTCAAAATGAAGAAAGGCTCCGGCCATTTCTGAGCAAGCCTTGGCCAGCAAGACTACACCGGCAATAATTATCTTAAAGAGATTCTTCTAGTCTCCATCTGAGTCGAGATATTCAGACAACTTAAAGGTACAGCAATATAATTCATCAATCAAGATTCAACCATGGAATCCATTTGGCTATACACATCTTTGTCTCTCTTTCTTGTTGTTCTCTCTATTAAGTTTCAGTCATCCAAAAAGAGCAAACTTCCGCCAAGTCCCGTGCCCCCCTTTCCTTTTATAGGTCATCTGTACCTTTGGAACCAACCTTTGCACCGAACCTTCCACCGTCTTTCTCAACAACTTGGTCCTATCTTTTCTCTCCACCTTGGCAACTGGCTCGTCGTGGTGGTATCATCATCAACAACAGCTGAAGAATGCTTCACAACTAATGATATTGTGCTTGCCAACCGCTCTCCTTTTTATCATAGGCAAATATATAGGCTATAATTACACAACACTTGTTGGTTCACCATATGGTGAGCACTGGCGCAACGTTAGGCGGCTCAATACACTGGAACTATTTCAGAGAGTCTCCTTAACATGTTCCTGTCCATCCGAAGAGATGAAATTAATCATCTACTGTGAAAACTCTACAACATAACAAATAAGGACTTTGCAAAAGTTCAACTGAAATCTATGTTTTCAGAGCTATTCTTTAATATTATCATGAGAATGGTGGTTGGGAAGAGATATTTCGGAGAAGATGAGGACAATAAGGAGGCAAAGCATTTTAGAGAGCTTATTCATGAAATGTTTAAACTTGCTGATGCATCAAGTCCTGTAGATTTTCTTCCATTTCTTAGATGGATAGACTAGAAAGCGTATGAGAAGAATATGGCTAGACTTCACGGGGACATGGATGCATTCCTGCAGGGTCTCATTGATGAGCACTGTCATATATCAAGAGTAATAACAAGATGACAGATCACTTGCTTTGTTTGCAAGAATCCGACCCGGATATTACACAGACACATTCATCAAAGGAATTATCATTATAAGTTTACAATATTTTTCTATTCATAACGGACAAGGATTAAGCAATTGTCTATAAAGAATCAATAAAACAAGCAATTTCGTTTGGAATAGCCCAATATGGTGTCTATATTCACAAATGGCAGTTTATGCTGGGTGCCGGAACAGACACATCTTCTGTAACCATTGAAGGGGCATTGCCAGTCTTACTAAACAATCCAGAGAAGCTAGAAGACGCCAAATTTGAAATTGACAATCTTGTAGGCAATGATCGCTTGGTTGAGGAATCAGACTTGCCCAATCTTCATTACCTTCAAGCTATTATCTCTGAGACTATCAGATTGTTCCCAGCAGCACCATTACTCTTGCCACATGAAGCATTAGATGACTATAAACTTGGAGGTTATGATGTACCACATGGTACAATTTTGCCCATGAACGCTTGGGTCATCCACAGGGACCCTATGGTTTGGACCTGACAAGCTTCGTGCCAGAGAGATTTGAAGCTGGGGAAGTTGGACGGTCAAAAGTGATGGCATTTGGAATGGGGAGGAGATCGCGTCCGGGTGGTGGCCTAGCTCGACGTGTAGTAGGATTGGCATTGGGATCTTTAATTCAGTGTTTTGAGTGGAAAAGGATCAAGACGGAAGAGGTTGATTTGACAGAAGAGAGAGGGCTCACAATGCCTAAAGCAATGCCACTGGAGGCTGAAAGAATAATTAGTCTAACAGTGTTAGTGCTATTTCTGTCAGTCAGTATTCAGTGATATTTCTGTCATTTGTGCAGCCACGTATTGTACCTGTTTGTTAGAATAGTTAGTTGCCTTTGTATATATACCGTAAACAGACGAACATTCAGTTTCGATGAAATATACTGGAATCAAGATGATTCCTTTCTTCTAGATTCTCCCATAATTGTTCATGGTATCAGAGCAATTAAGATCCTGGCGAGATTGAATCATGGCCGGAAGAGGGAACACCGCTTGGAATGTGATTGTCAGAGGAATAGAAACTCGACAAGGAAGCGATACAGAGATGAATCACGAGACTGATCAAGGGCAGAACCGCGGTGATGATCCGATGCAATTACAAGGATCTGATCATCCTGGAATGGTATTAACTACAAAACCTCTCACAGGTATGAATTTCCAGTCCTAGAGTCGTTCTATGAAGCTTGCCTTAGGAGCTAAAACAAAATTGGGCTTTATTAATGGAAAGATTACACCACCAAATGAAAATTCTGCTAATTTCGAACGGTGGAAAAAGGCTGATTGTTCACGGATTTTAAACTCAATGTCGAAGGATATAGTAGATGTGTTTCTGTATGCTGGTTCAGCTAGGGAATTGTGGGAGGATTTAGAACAGAGAATCGGAGAATTTGATGGACCTATGATGTATCAATTGCGAAGGGAAATTGCTAGTATGCGGTAAGGTAATGACTCTGTGATGGTGCATTTCGCTAAGCCGAAAATGTTATGGGATGAGTATGGGAGTTTAATGCCCTTACCTGTTTGTACGTGTGGAGCAGCAAAGTAGATGACAGATTTATACATGAATGAGAAATTGCTTCAATTTCTCATGGGGCTAAATGATAGTTTTGACAATGTTAAAGAGTCAAATTTTGTTGATAGAAGCCCTACCTACTTTGAACAGGGCATATTCCATGGTTCTAAGGGTAGAAAAGCAAAGAAAATTTATGAGAATTTTCCAGAATCCTTTGAAAATTCAACCAAGCTGAGTGGTACACGAGGTTATGGCAGAGGAAATTTTAGCAAGACAACAGGTGGTTCAACTAGCTGGAATGGAGCAAATTATAGTAAAGGAGCAAGTAGTTCTACTAGCTGGAATGGAGAAAAAGGGAATAATAGCCAGAGAAGAGCTAAAGAAGAGAAAGCACTGCTATATTGTGAACATTGTAAGACTAATGGACATGAAATCAGTGAGTGCTTCAAACTCCATGGTTACCCAGACTGGTATAAAAAGCTAAAGGATAAGAAGGAAGAAAATGTGGTGAATATGGCAGAAATACCATTGAGACGTGGACACTCGTGCAGAGTAGGGGCTGAGGGGTGCAGTTTACTGATATGGCAAACCTGATCCAACAGGAGATTGCTAGGTATATGGATGAGAGGATACAAAAAGAAGCTGGAGGCAATGTCAGAGCAGGAGCTGAGAGGGATGCAATTTACTGATATGGCAAACCTGATCCAACAGGAGATTGTTAGGTATATGGATGAGAAGATGCAAAAAGGACCTGGAGGCAATGTCAATTTTGCACATTTTGGTGACTTTGCTAGTAAGAAAACTCTTGAGAACTATCATTATGCATTTACTATGTTAGGGGATTTAGAGTATGGTTCATGGATATTAGATACAGGGGCAAGTAGCCATATGTGCACTACTTTACACCTCATGACCACTTTTAAACCTATTACTGTTACCACACCGGTTTACTTACCTGATGGATCAATAAAAAGTGTAACACATTCTGGACAAATTAACCTCAGTCCTAAACTAAAGCTTGTAGAAGTTCTTTATGCTCCCAACTTTAAAAGTATAACCTAGTATCAGTTTCTCATTTAGCTCAAACATCACAATTAAAATGTGTATTTTATCCCACCTATTGCCTATTGCAGGACTTGATGAATGATGAGATTTTGGCTGTTGGAAAGTTGGTTGGAAAACTATACATCCTCAACCCAAATACCTTGAATGATCCAAGTATCTTGAATGAAACCTTTTCTGTTTCTTTACAATTTTATGTACCATAAACTGTTCCAGTTTTGTTACTGACTATGCTTGTAATAACGTGTTGGTGGACTGGCATAAAAGGCTGGGACATGCCTCTTTTGTTACCTTGAAACATTTGAATTTCTTGAAGCCTTTTTGTGTTGATTCTAATATGTTAAAGTTACAAGAATGTGAAGTGTGCCATATGTCTAAACAGCAAAGAATCTCTTTTCCTATTAGCTCTATCAAAACCACATGTATCTTTCAATTAATACATGTAGATGTTTGGGGACCATATATAATTCCTTTACTCATTGGAACACTATATTTCCTCACTTTAGTTGATGATTTTAGCAGGGCAATTTGGGTTTTGCTTATGACACATAAGAACCAGGTTATGAAATTGTTGGGTGGTTATTTTCGAATGGTAAATACCCAGTTTAACCAAAAAAATTAAGTGCATAAGGAGTGATAATGGATCTGAATTTGTTGGAAAAGAATGTCAGGAGTTATTGCATTAGTATGGTATTTTACATCATAGGAGTTTTGCATATACACCCCAACAAAATGGGTGGTGGAGAGAAAGCATAAAACAATGCTGCAGATTGCAAGGGCATTGATGTTTCAAGCCAATTTGCCAAAGAAGTTCTGGTCTTACTCCATTCTTGCTGCCACTTACCTGTTAAATAGACTGCCTAGTTCAGTTCTAAACTGGCAAACACCTTTTGAGATTTTGTACAATACCTTACCGGATTATACAAAGTTGAAACCTTTTGGTTGTCTTTGTTATGCCACAAATACTCTCCGCCACAAAGATAAATTTTCTTCTAGAGCTCATAAGTGCATCTTCATTGGATACCAACCTGGCCAAAAGGCATACAAACTCTATGATCTTTCTACTCATGAAACACTAATTTCCAGGGATGTACAATTTTTTGAACATCATTTTCCCTTTCAACATATTTTCCTTCCAGATCATATTACACCATTTCCTATTCTTTCTGATTCTTCTAGTTCCCAAATACGCCCTTCACTGAATCACTTGTGGCTGAACCTACCCCTTCTAATACATCACCTTTACATCATTGAATTGAGACCAGCTAGGAGGATGAGTTTCCAGTACCTCGGTATACTGATGAATCAACACAAGACATTATTGGGGATGATGGTCTTGCTCCTGAATCAGTTGTTTCAGAACCAATGCCTTCCAATCTTCAAGCTTTGCAACCACTTCCCAGACAAAGTTCTAGAAATAAAAGACCCTCTTATTGGCTTTAAAATTTTGTTACCCATTGTATCCAAACTGATCAACCGCCAGCAGCCACTGTTTTTACTCATCAAGAACAATTCAGCTCTAAATATACACCTCCTACATTTCCATATCGTATTTCACCTTCTTTTAGTAGTGCATACAAGTCTTTTCTTGTCAATGTGTCTAATTTGCAGGAACCTACTACTTATTCCCAAACTAGTAAGCATGATGCATGGGTAGAGGCTATGAATAAGGACCTCGCTGCACTTGAAACTAACCACACCTGGGAACTGACTGAATTACCTAGTGGCAAGAAAGCTATTGGCTGCCGATGGGTATATAAGATCAAAATAAAGCCAGATTGGACTATTGATAGATATAAAACCAGGTTAGTTGCCAAGGGGTATCATCAAATTCATGGTCTAGATTACATAGATGGTTTTTCTCCTATTGCTAAATTAGTCACTGTAAGAATTTTTCTTGCTCTTGTCACTGCCAAAGGTTGGCCTTTGCACCAATTAAATGTGAATAATGCTTTTTTGCATGGATTTCTTGATGAGAAAGCTTACATGTTGTCTCCTGAGGACTACCAGACTGTGAAACCAGGTCAAATGTGTAGGTTAAAACGGAGTCTTTATGAATTAAAACAGGCTTCTAGATAGTGGAACACAGAGTTTTGTGATAAGTTAATGGCTTATGGTTTTCAACAATGTGCCCATGATCATTGCCTGTTTGTCAAATATAAGGGTGACTGTTTTTGGCGCTTCTAGTTTATGTAGATGATGTTTTAATTACTGAGCCTCATCTTTTTGACATTATGAAGTTAAAGAAGTATTTGGATGATCTTTTTACTATCAAAGATATGGGGCATGCTAAATATTTCTTAGGGTTGGAGATTGTTAGAAGTGAGCAGGGTACTTACCTTAATCAATGAAAGTATATCCTAGATATTTTTAAAGATGCTGGATTGTTAGGTTGCAAATCTGTTTCCACTCCACTTCCTAAGGATCTTAAGCTATCAGCCAACGCTGGTGCTCATTTATCTGAACCAGAGAAATACAGAAGACTTGTTGGGCACTTGCTCTATCTCAATCTTACTAGACTTGGTGTTACATTCTCATTTCAGTGTTTAAGTCAGTTTGTCACCAATCCTTGTCAATCACACTGGAAAGCAGCTGTTCATCTTCTTAAATACTTGAAAGGTTGTCCTTTTCACGGTCTTTTTTACCCTTCCAATTCTGATTTTACTCTCCAGGCATACAGTGATGCAGATTGGGCTACATATACTGACACCAGAAAATCAGTCACAGGGTATTGTTTGTTTATGGGTTCAGCACTTGTTTCATGGAAGACTAAAAAGCAGAATTGTGACATCCCGCTAGAATTTAACCTCAAGTAAAGCTACGTGGTCGACGATGGAATAATTGCTTGAATTACATTGGAAGGTCTCGAGATTATCGCTTAAATGACAAATAAAGAAAGAATACGGTACTAGATCGATAAAAATAGAAGTGTGATGACTAAATTACATGACAGCATAAATTATAAGGACTTCTCAAGCAATAAACATATGGATATCATTGCTCCACATCCTACATGATGCCACATCACGCCAAGTGTCGCCGTGTAATTGACGGAACTCAAATGTGAATTGCAGACGGTTAAATCCCATTAACTATAAATAGGGCTTAAGGAATGTAAATACACCCAAGTTTCTCTATTCATCCACCTATCCCCTTTCTATTTAAGGTAGCTAAAGTCGTCCATAACTATTTTGGAGTGAAGAACAACCCTTAAAACCAACTAAAATACCTAATTGTCTTTTGAAAAAGGCTCCTTACCATATATAGAAAGATTGTAACCTAAAGAATAGCTTTGATGGATGAATTTTAAGGCTTTAAAGGTATTTTTTCACTTGGAATTATTCAAGAAATATTTGAAGTGAGTAGCACATGTACTGGCTCTATCATTTTCTATCTATTGGCTCTCTCTTTCGGTCATCTCTCCTTTAATTGTATTTGACTTTTTGATGACTGACGATGCACCACTGCTTTGGATAAATGATTATTCTTTACTCTCAGTCATGACTAGTGATGCTATATACCCATTCTGCTCTGCTATCTGAATTGTTTTATGGTATTATAGCCTTACTATGTGGTTTCGGCCATTCTGAATTGTTATTGAATCGTATGGCTTATGGGTAAAGGCTAAACTAGTGATGTGTTCGAGTTTCATATCTTTATATCTTTGTGAATGACCTCTTTTGTGCATAAAAGTGTTCTCTTTTGTATTGTTTTGTGTGGGCCAATACACATTGTTATTCACTGGGTACTTTTATACTCACTCTTCATCTTCTATAATTTTGTAGGTATTAGATTAAAAGTTTTGTGGCTGGATCGTCCTAAAGGTGAAGAAGATACATGTATGTGATCGAGACTTCAGTGCGTGGCCAGAGTTTCGTTGTGGGTGGCTGCGATAATTTTGATCACCAGAGTGCGCAGCGAAAGTATCTCGATATTTTGAATTGTATTTATAAAGTCTCACCCTTGATTATGAATCGAGATATGTATTTAAACACTTCTGCGACCGATATTTTAAGATAATATAGTAATGAAATTAGGGGCGTGACATGAAAACCATTTCAAGGTCCTCCGTTGAAGCTAAGTATAGGGCACTCAACACAACAGTTTGTGAGCTGCAGTGGGTGTCCTACATTCTTCAGTCACTCCATGTTCTTTTGGTTCTTCCCATTACCCTATGGTGTGATAACCAAGCAGCCTTGCACATCGTGGCTAACCCTATTTTCCACGAACGAACAAAACATCTTGAAATTGATTCTTAACCCAAAGGTTAAGGACCTTTTGTAAAATTAACCTAAAAAAATAATATGTAGGTAGGAGTGTATCTGACAATGTCGCAGAGAAGGTGGCTTTTATAGGCCCAGGCCCCCCTATTCATGCATTTCCATAGTAATTTCTTTAAAATAATATATGAGATAATTTGAAAAATATAAAAGTTTTTTATATACTTTTTAAAATTAAGGTACATGATGAATTTTTTTGAAAAATCAGGTGTTTCAATTGTTTTTATACACAACAATCACAGTTTGCCAAAATACCGAGTCACATTAAAACTAACTTGCCAAAACATTAAATCACATCAAAATAACTCTTCAAAACACCAAGTCACATCAAAATAACTCGTCAAAACACCGAGTCATAATAAAAATAACTCGCCAAAATAGCAAACACAACTCTAAAACACCGAGTCACATCAAAACAACTCACCAAAACCCTGAGTCAAAATCAAACGCAACTCTAAAATACCGAGTCACAACAAAAATAATTTGGCAAAACACCGAATCAAATCAAACACAATTCTAAAACACCGAAAAACAACAAAATAACTCGTCAAAATATCAAGTCACATCAATACAATTAGCTAAAACACCTCTTCCGATCTAAAATAATTCTTCAAAACACTGAGTCAATATCAAACACAATTTCAAAATATCGAGTCACAACAGAAACAACTCGCCAAAAACGCCAAGTCAAAATCAAACATAACTCCAAAATATCGAATCACAATAAAAACAATTCCCTAAAACAAATCATTACAAATCCTAGAACGCAAGAAACTAGTGAAATCACTAAATTAATAATATTCTCTATTCAACAAATCATTGCAACCGTAAGAACAATAAGAATAACATCTTTTTATATGTGTCTCCACACCTTTGTGTTTGTTTTTGCTTCAGATCTGCAATGACTCGAGACTGAGCAATTCATCTATGGAACCTTCCAAGAGGTAAACTGGCTTGTGATAGATGAAATTGCATTTTGAAATATGAGTTCTTTGAAGTCGTTGATGGCTATCATTCATGGCTTGCTTTTTTGATTAGTTTCCTCTCTTCTGTGAAGCCGCCGCTACCGCTGTAGCACCCTGTGAAGCTGCCGCCACTGCCGCATAGCCTCTCTTGTTGTGCAGGATACTGTTTTGCCATACAATGTATTTGATTTTAAAAAATTCAAATAAAAAATCTCCAAATTACAAATCCTAATTCACAAAATTAAAACCTAAATTGAATCTATTGAATTATATGAACATTGAGAACGAAGAAGAAGGAAGGAAGGAGTAGCGAACATCGGGCGGCGGCGGCAGTGGTTTGTTTCCGTGGTGGCACGACAGGAGGAGAGACGGAGTGGGCACTGGGTGAGAGGAGAGAGTAGTGTTTTTAATTAATATATTAATTAATATAGTTTACACCTGATTTGTTAAAAGAAGACTACCTAATCCTAGTTTTGAAAAGTATAGAGTTAAAAGAGCTGATTTACCTAATTATTCCCTAATACATTAAACATTTCCAGCACCAATAACACTTTCAGCCACTTTATAGTCATTCAAGGGTGCAGCTAAGTTAAAAATGAGATGACTTCAATTTATAAGTTCTTACGTCTACTTGGACCTTGATATAAGTTGTCAAACATTTTTTCCCCAATGCCAATCAACCACGAAACTTGAGATTGATAACTAAGTTGTCAAACATTGATATTTATTTATAACGTAATTCTAATTAATTGTCTCCTAATATTCATTATTCATCACCAACTTGATAAATAGATTTCAAATTTATATATTTATGTGATTGTTCAATGCAATACAAGAGTTAATTCAATTTTAATTATATCATTGGTCACAGGTTACTTGAGCCTATTACTAGATTTCAATTAGCTTAACATCTTTTTACAATACATTTAATTTGTGTAATCTTTTTGAAAATTATAATTTATTCGAGTAACTTTTACGAGCCTTCAGTTGGGACTCCTTTGGCTTTGCTCCTGATTTTTGATTAATTAAGAGTATCGAATTGGAGTACTTTAATTTTTTTCAATAGGAAGGGAGTATTTATTAATTTTAAAATCAACATGTGATGTTTCAATGTTGAGAAAAATGATTTTATATTTTCTTCTTTTTAAAGTTATGTGTCTTTTCCCCTCACATGGACGGAGAGGGAAATAGTAAATACATATTCAGAATAATACTATTCATTACCTATTTTTCTACAGCAACAAAGTTGACTCAGTTATAGAGCTCGCATAGTTGTAAAAATATAAGAAACCGTTATTTATTTCATGTGATGCATTTTCAATTCATTACCAACCACAAAGATCATTTTCTTATATGTTATTGCAATGTTATTAAATGATATGTCATGTAATTGCTTTAAAAAAAATGATATGTCAAATAAAATATAAGTATATGCGATGCATTTAAATAGACTTATATAATTTAATACCACTTTAATATGATGATCATTATATTACTAGATAACAAAAAAAAAAAAAAAAAGATAACTTTACTCTTTTTTGTTTGGGGGGGGACAATATCAAGTGTTTTTCTAAATTTTTTATACTGATAATAAGTATAAATTTCATTGAATTGAATTGTGCTTATGCAATAGTTCTTCTGTGAATTATGACTTATCACTCCTTAAATATATATATACACACACACACATACCATTGTATAAATGTCAAGCAGATTGGGTTTTTTTTTTTTTTTTTAAAAAAAAGATATATTATTTTTTTTAATTAAAGGATATACTAATTCAATAAATACGATAATAGAATGTCACACTTTACGAATTGGATATTTACCTTCCGCCTAATAATAATAGGTAGGTTTACCTAACCTAATGTTGACACAAAATAAATAAATAAAATAAAATAAGAAAAAAAAAAAAGGAAGAAAGGTAAGGTTGAACTAATACCTGTGTTACAGAAAAAAATGGAGAGTCTGATCTGAAGTGTCAACGTTTTAGTTGGTAGCAAT
>CAVNYN010230555.1:0-34576 GCA_963692815.1 Nyctanthes arbor-tristis
TCCTCCAGGCAGAGTTTATGGCAATGCCGGTGGTCGTTCTTTTTAGGATTCTTATTTTGGAAAAGCTCAAAATTGGTGCATAGAGTTGCCCACCTCACAAATTACAGTACAGATCAGACCGATATGGTAATGGGAACCTTTGTTTATGCCCTCTTTAAAATGTGTAAGTTCAATGGTTTATATCAACTTCTGTTTTTCCTTTAATGTTTTTGTTTCTCACCTGAAACTATCTATATTCAGTGGTGTCACTGTCTTAAAACAGCCTAAAACATCAGGTTCTTCCTCCAGGCAGAGTTTATGGCAATGCCGGTGGTCGTTCTTTTTAGGATTCTTATTTTGGAAAAGCTCAAAATTGGTGCATAGAGTTGCCCACCTCACAAATTACAGTACAGATCAGACCGATATGGTAATGGGAACCTTTGTTTATGCCCTCTTTAAAATGTGTAAGTTCAATGGTTTATATCAACTTCTGTTTTTCCTTTAATGTTTTTGTTTCTCACCTGAAACTATCTATATTCAGTGGTGTCACTGTCTTAAAACAGCCTAAAACATCAGGTTCTTCCTCCAGGCAGAGTTTATGGCAATGCCGGTGGTCGTTCTTTTTAGGATTCTTATTTTGGAAAAGCTCAAAATTGGTGCATAGAGTTGCCCACCTCACAAATTACAGTACAGATCAGACCGATATGGTAATGGGAACCTTTGTTTATGCCCTCTTTAAAATGTGTAAGTTCAATGGTTTATATCAACTTCTGTTTTTCCTTTAATGTTTTTGTTTCTCACCTGAAACTATCTATATTCAGTGGTGTCACTGTCTTAAAACAGCCTAAAACATCAGGTTCTTCCTCCAGGCAGAGTTTATGGCAATGCCGGTGGTCGTTCTTTTTAGGATTCTTATTTTGGAAAAGCTCAAAATTGGTGCATAGAGTTGCCCACCTCACAAATTACAGTACAGATCAGACCGATATGGTAATGGGAACCTTTGTTTATGCCCTCTTTAAAATGTGTAAGTTCAATGGTTTATATCAACTTCTGTTTTTCCTTTAATGTTTTTGTTTCTCACCTGAAACTATCTATATTCAGTGGTGTCACTGTCTTAAAACAGCCTAAAACATCAGGTTCTTCCTGCTAATGTTTTTAGGTTTGATCAACAGATATTTATCACGGTAAAACCATGTTTAATTTACATAATAGGATATCGTAAGTTGATCTTGGGTTTACTACATGACACAAACTTGATGTGTTTGTAAACTCAAGTTTTGTAAAACTCGCTCGCTTAAATCACAGGTCGACTGGTGCTTATCAAATAGCTTTAGCAGTTCAAAAGCTTAGGCGATTGTGTTTCCAATGGATTGTTCTCAGACTTGGGCTCACCCCTGTTCAATATGGAGCTGGAGGCAAGTGTGAAAATGATCTACCGCCAGTAATGCCACCAGACTCTCACCAGACGCTTATGTAGCGCTCTAGATGCATGTCATTTGGCATGCACATCTAACGATAGAGCCACCGATTTCTGGGGGCAGAGGGCTCTCCACTCCACTCTATCAAATTGTTGTACGTTATTAACATTGGTATACTTTGAATAACAAATTGGATTAGACCATTGTGTTGAATTATTAGATATATACGAGGAGGACATAACATTTCATGCCTTTTTTAGCTACACAATGCATAATCACCCAACAGAATTTATATGTTGCATTGGAAATTTGATTTTGCACATGCTCAGGTTCGCTAGTGTGCAGAATAAAGGTCCGTAAATTTCTTCAGCTAAGTGTGGAATTTACCGCAAAATTTTGGTCATCTTGTTGCCTTCAGAATACAATGGTAAAAATTCGATTTTGTAAGAATTTTAGCAAGTTACCGAAAAGAAGACCACCACTGCACCGGCAAGGATTAACCAGCGGTGCTTACTATACCGTTCTTCTAATACCCTGAACTCGTTCATTTGACGAAGAAGAAAAGAATAGTGAACAAAAACCTTTTGGAATCACACGCTAGAGCTTAACATCTCGAAAATGAATGCTGAAACTAGTCTCTAGACCTCGCTTTCCACCACCAGAAACTGGAAGCCCTTTTTGCATCATGCATACAAACTCGTTGTAGTCAATACGTCCATCCTGCAGCGTCGAAATCTCTTAAAAATTTAGAAATGATTAATTACCAAAGTACATATTTACCTAACATGTCAGAAAAACAGAGATTAGAGATCAACTTACATTGTCCTGATCAACTTCTCGGATCATCTCTTCAAGGCGGGAATCCTCCATGCCAAACTCTTGACACGCTTGTTGAAGCTCGTCTAGGGTGATATACCCACTTCCATCTTTGTCAAAGTACGAAAAGGCAGCAAATAAATGATCCTCTCTCTCAATTTTGTTGAGATGCAATGTTGCAGCTACAAACTCCCCATAATCAATGGTCCCACTGTTATCAACATCAGCCTGCGATTTCAGAAATTCAAGCCAGTTTTAGAGAACTCTAGGTCACAGTATCCTCTTTCTACTGTGGTCAGAAAATCAAAGAAGCAGAAAAGACAGTTCTTTTAACATGGGGTGTCACAGTATCCTCTTTCTACTGTGGTCAGAAAATCAAAGAAGCAGAAAAGACAGTTCTTTTAACATGGACCCCACTGTCTTAGTGAGAGGTGCTCGAGAGGACGCAGCCCACATGATTAGGTTAATTTAGATGAAATGAAGCAATTTCCCTTAAAACAGGATAAAAGCCATATATTTGATCATATGCTTACCGCTTGCAATAGATCATAAATCTCAGACTCATTCAGATCTGCACCAACTTTGTTTAGTCCAGCTTTGAGCTCTTCAAATGTGATTTGGCCGCTGTTATCTGTGTCGATCATCTTGAACATTTCTTTCAGGCCCGCAATTTCTTCTTCAGACAAGGACTCTGCTATTACCTGCAAAGTATTTATTTCTAGATCAAACAGAAATCTGAGAAGCACGAGTTTAGACTTCATAATATACCAAGGGCTCCATTTTGTTATATTTAAGATTTCTCTTGATATGACTTGAAAATCTTTTCAGAAATATACTCCTTTCCATTAGTAGAAGGTTTACAAAGTATAGATTCAAAACCCTGAGACTTACTCGAATAGCCATTTTCTTTAGTCTATTCATTGCAGAAAAGTGCTTCAAGCGACTCAAAACTGCAGTCTTCCGATCTCCTGTCAGGAGCAACACCATCAACTTGAACCCATGGGTGGCCTGCAGAAAGTTTCGGCTTCATGTGAGATAAAAACTCAATAAATCCTGTCCTCCAGAGAGTGAAAGTGCATCAAGACAATTATGAGAAAGAAGATAATGAAATATTTTTTGTAGACAATTCTCAGGATAAAATGATCAAGAAAAAAATTAGCATAAAATGCATGTTTCACAATTTATATTTGAAATAGGGATTTCAAAAACAAATATAGAGTACGAACTTATTTAGTCATAGGGTTGCACTCCGATCCTCTTCCGACTTGAATAAAGCAACACTCCACGCCATAAATTTTTTAATAATAGTTTCATGATAGATACTTACACAGGACTTCATGAGCTGTTAAGCGCCGTTTGGGGTCTCGAACAAGCATTCTCCTGACCAAATCTTTAGCCTCTTCTGATATACTTGGCCAGGGATCTGATGAGAAATCAAGATCACCATGTAGCACTTGTTCAAAAATTCCTTGCTCGTTTTCTGTGATCATTATAGAAAAAGGGTAGTGACATATCAGTACAGATTATGACATAGTTTGCTTGATAAAGTGAATTAGACAATGTTGGACAGTATTAAGTTTGGCCAAAATCTTATTCATTATACTATTTTGATACTGTGGCAAAAAATGCATTTATAGTGTAGGTAGGTCAGGTATTAACAGAATTGCGACTTCACAATTCTCACCGGCCCAGAAAGGAGGAACTCCACTCAGCAATATGTAGACAATTACTCCAGCACTCCATACATCAGCTTCAGGGCCATATCGCTTTCGTAGAACTTCTGGTGCAACATAATATGGACTACCAACCACATCATTAAATGTTTCCCCTGAAAGTAAATTAATTAATTAATCAGCCCCAAATTGAAAAAGTATGCGAATGTAACAGAACATACATGCAACATAAGGAAAGAGAACGATTACTTTTGAAAGGTTTATCAAATTACTAATTCAAGGATGTAAAAGTTTTCAATGCCAACGTCTGTACATTAACATGAAATTGTGCGGTGATAATGCATTAATCTGGAGGAATAATTCACAAGCAATCTTGAGATTGTCAAAGTAAAAAATTAGAATGCATTCTAAGTTGTAAAGGAGTTCTATTTAAAGACTTACAGATATTAACCGCTGTTCTTACAATCAAGGTTATGTTAACACTTAACACACTTTTTGTCAAACATTGTATTCAGTTCATATTCCTGATTCTGACTATAATTAACATGAACCAGAGATGGGCCATCAGTTGGAATGACAGCTTGGTTGACTTTCTTTTTTGAACATATTTCACGCAGTTAAGAAGAGCGAGATTCACAAAGAGGTGGTCCTAGTTGCAACTAGGTACAAGTTAACAAGATGAGTTCAAAATTTCATCAAAAAGACCTATGAGATATTGTAATGACTTCTCAGCTCATATAGCTCACAAAATGTCTGGATGAGCCACCAACTCCAAATAAACCAATTTTAAAGGTGGACTCAACCTAATGTGGTTTTAGGCTTTTAGCAGTGGTGTTAAGAGTGGACTTTCCTTGTTGAAGAAGACCACTTGTAACTCCTATGTTACCTGTGGAAGGCAGTGTTGAAATATGGACCAAATAAAATGTCGGGATTAGACTGAAAAAAGTAAATGACACTAGTTTTTTCTTTTTTTTTTTTTTTTTAAATAAGTATGGATTTTTTACTTTCATTTGGTGTTCGCAAAAGGCTCTAAATTAGCATAGCATTTATTTTAAAAAAGATATATGTGTGCTTTTGCTTGGCATTAGAGTTTATTGTTGTCAATATATGACTCTGCTAATTGATTAAGTTACAGAAAAAATGTAAAAATACTCATACGACGCTCTTCCGATCTCTGGAACCATACTTATATCCAGGGGCATACCGAAATCCAAAAAATCTTACTCTATGAATATGATGCCAACTGAGCAATACAATTGAAACAAAAGAAGGTTTTTACCAGCAAGAAAAGACTAAAGGTACATAGTTGTCGTCATTGTCGTTATCTTTTTTTTTTCTTCTTTTTAATAAGTAAAGCATCAATATAAAAGTTCACAGTTCCATCTCATTAGTAAATAGCACATTAATAAAAACAAAAAATTACATGGAGGCCATTCAGCTGAATGTATTACCACTACGTGGATAACAGATCGGAGAGCACACTATGCATATGCAAGAGGACATGAAAGATTTGATATAAACTTTTACAGGTGTACCAACTACCAGCCCATAATTATAACTTGATCAATGCAAAATATAATGAATATTCAACAATGTTCTCCATGTTTCTTTGCATTTGTAAAAAGTTAGTTAATATATTTATTTGCTTCTCTCTTGGTCTGCCCTTTTCTCTCTCTCTTTCCCTTTTTTTCTTTTCCTTTTTTTTTCTTTTCCTCAGAGGGGAGAAACACTGGACAGTTCGCATTCCAAGCTCTCTGACAAAGCCATACCAACAAGTGAACTAAAAGCTTAACTGCCAGGCCAGCTGTTGTTTGCAATTGACAGAGTTACTTATGAGTTATGACTAACTAATAGATACCAAAAATAAACAAATAATAAATGCCACAAGAATTGCGGACAATGGCCTATTAATTCAATCCTAGTCTGAAATAATTTGAACTTATCAACCTGTCACACAATGGAATGTGAGAATGATGTCAAGAAAACATGCAGAAATAAGTAAATTAGAAAAATTATTCTGCCAAAAATTTAGGATGCTTTGCTCAAGGAAATCCCAAGATGACAGGCTGATGATACTGTCTTGAAATTCACCTCAATAAACCAATGGCTTCAGTTGCTTAAATGAAACGATATGTTAACACACGGAAAAGAGACCACGGTCGCCTTGTTAATCAAATCCTATACTCGGAATGTTTCGATAGTTAAAAATTTACTTTTTTCAAAAGAATGTCTGAGCATGTTTGCCAAGGCCCAAGCTCCGCAAAATGTGCTCCTGAAATTCCTCACAAGTAGCAAATTTTCTAGAGAGTGAATAACTCGCTTTTATGAAGTAATACAGTCAGGATAGGGTGTACCTGGCTTGAAGAATATTGATAGTCCAAAATCTATTGTCTTAAGAAGGGATTCCTCCTCCTGATCAACAAAAAGGAAATTCTCAGGCTTGAGGTCACGGTGCATGACACCCAAAGAATGACAAGCTTCCACCACGCCAACTATAGTCCTAGTAAGCTCAGCAGCTTTCCTTTCAGTATAATGCCCTCGTTGAATGATTCTGTCGAAAAGCTCGCCACCTGCACATAACTCCATAACAACATGAACAGCAATGGAATCTTCGTATGCCCCTTTAATAGATATAACATTCAGATGCCCAGCAAGATGGTGCATTATCTGTATTTCCCTTCTAACATCCTCGACATCATCATCAGTCAATAATTTCCTCTTGGCAATTGATTTGCATGCGTATTCTTTGCCCGTCTCTTTTTCCACACAAAGAAAAGTTGTTCCAAACTGTCCCTGTCCCAATTTCTTCCCCAACCTAAAGAACTCCTTCAAATTTCCAGTTCTCCTCTGCAAAACAGAATCAATCCTAAGCCCTGCACTGTTGTTCCTCTTCATATAAGGAGGCTTTCTAGGTTTAACGGGCTGCTCTTGTTTCACATTTGGCTGGGGAATTGTAACGTGTTCCGGTGGTGTGTTTTGAACCGGCATTGATGACTCGGGATCTCTACCAGATGCTGGTATCTCATTTTTTCCACTTTCCCCATTTACAGAAGAAGCATTATTATCTGGAATTCGGGATCCCCATATAGCCGCGGAAACTGATTGGAGAATGCCATTTTTTGAGAAGCTTGGTCCAACACAGGTGTTCCCCATCTAGTCCTGACTTTCTAAATCAATTCCCCCAAAAATCCCTATATGTCCAGCATCAAGAACTAACAATTTCACCACTTAATCTTATTCTATCAGAATAAAGAAGATCGAAATTAGGATCAATACTGAAAACCCATCACTTCAAAAGTCAAAAAAGTTCTAATTTTCCACCTTAAAATTTCCAAGAATATACCCAACTTTATAGGCAGCCCACAAATCCAGTTAAGCAACGGTAAATACTCCCCAATACAATCAATAGTTTCAAGTGCTACTCCCAGATTTTCAAGTCAATTAACCAGACTACAGAACACACAAACTTCAATTATTCAATTATAGTTCACCCAAGCAATCAAGAAATTGCAAGGAAGATCAAAAAACAATCGTGTTCAGGCGAATCATATGCTCAGATTGCACAAAAACTGGCAAAACAATATTATGATAAACAGGAAAATATAGAAAAGAAAACAAAGGAAAAGGGCCAAAAAGAAAGTTACAAGCTTCAAAATTTCATATCTCAGATCAAAAATTCTACTGGAGGAGAAGGGTCAAAGTATGTGAAGAGACGGCTAAACTGCAAAAGTTAAGATCTTGATGAGACGAGAACCGGTCTCTACCAAAACTTTGAGTAATTACATTTGAAATTTTTTATCGAGTAAGCCTGTAATAAATTTGACAAACTATCAAAAGAATCGCGATTTTGTCCCCTTTGTCAATCGCGACTTTCTTTCATTGGTCAGCTCAATTTTTTCTCCAATGGGATTAGAGTCAACTGCCAAATCTCAATAACTTTAGAATCTGTTTTGTTTCTGGTCACAACGGGTTCGACGAACACGATGACTGCCCTTCACCAATTAGTTATTTATCTTTTTATTAGTTATTCACTTATTCTAGTGTTTTAAATAACACAATAAATGAGAAAACGTCGAGATCAAATTTCGAAGTTAGACGAGTTTAAACACATCAATGCATACATGATAAAGCGCGATGAATATGTGGCAAAACGTTAAATTTAAGTTTCAAGTATAAGTGTTGTTTAAACGAGACTTATACGAGTTTTTTAGAGCACAGCTTATTCTTAGAAGTAGACAGTCACTGACACTACAAGAAACCCGTACAACGCTAGATATTTTTATTCTATTCGATTGATGGTAAAAGAGTGAGAAATCTATTGTGGATTAGATTTTCATAATTTTTTTTTTTTAAATTGGCGTTTTAATGTGTTTTTGTATAATAACAGTAAAAAATAATATAAAAGCCTACAAAGATGAAAAGAAATAAGGGAATTTACATTTATATAAGTGGCGGATGGTAAATATTCTCTAAAATTTAGTAAGTGTTTAGTTACATATAAAAGTTTAATGAGTTAATAACTATATTTATAAAGTATAGTGAATGTCCAGTAACTTTTAAAATATAGTCGTTAACAACATTACTAATACCATTAAATTTATACAAATGGCAATTAAAACGGTGATGAATGATAAATTTATGTAAACGGTAGTTAAAATAGTGATCGACGGTAAATTTATGCAAACGACAGGATGGTAAATATTGTCTAAAGTTCAGTGAGTTAATGGATATATATAAAAGTTCGATAAGTTATTATTTACATTACCAAAATTTAGTGATTATTCATTAAATTTACCTAATATTTAGAAGAAAAAAATATCAACTTATAAACTAATAGAGAGGTTTATCATTACCCGATGAGGGAAGGATATGGATCGGGTTTACTGCTGCAATTAGTGATCGTGGTGGTATTGAGTTGACAATTTTAGTGAGTTTGAACTCCGCATGCATAATTGATAATTCTTAGAGCTTGCTCCAGAGAACAATATTCATAATTTTTATTTAAAATGTAAAATTTTTTTTTTTAAGCCAGCTTTATTTTTCTTGTACTTAAAAGTAAAATGAACAAGTAATATTTTTGCAAGAAGTTATTCATTTTTGTCAAAATGGACAAAACAATCTAAAGAGACATATGGTGCAGACGTGTGGTATTAGTATTATTCTGAAAACTCACCTAGATGACACGTATACAACACTTATGTTTGAACTTAAGTTTCACACTCTATTATGTCTAAAATTTTATCATGCATTAATCTCACTTTATCATACACAGTGCGTTTAAACATGCATTAACTCAATATTCAATCTCGACGCTTTTCCACACCTCTTTTTAGAACCTTGATATAATATTAACCGCTGTTGTAGTTTGTGAGAGGTTGTAATGTGCTCACATCAGCAACTAATATTATACTATGTCATGCCATTGTCTAATACAATTACACACAAATAGTATTTTCATGATTACAACATCAAACATATGATATATGAAACCTACTAGGACAGAAAGCGGTAAATAAGGGAGAAAAAATTGGGATAAATCAAATTAAAACTGGGACAATTTTGTAAAATTGAAACACGCTAAGCTACAAACCTAAATCCCACCCCCACCCCCCAAACTCCAAAATAAAAAATAATAATAATAATAAAAATAAAAAATCACAATTATTTCAAAGTAATGCAACAAACATCTACATGTTACCATTATACAAAATAATAATTATAGATAGACATGTTTATTTAACATAAATAAGTGACATTTTCATTTAGCCATCATGTATTGGCTATTTGTAGACCTTAAAATCCACTATTGGTACATACAAAACCAATCCAAAATAGTCAACTAAGATATGTAACTTATTTATGTCAGATAAAAATGTCTCCATAAAATTACTCAATGTTAATATGAAAAAATAAATGACTATATTTCGACTTTTGACTTTACTTCATTTGAGATCCCAAAAGCAAGACGAGATTGGAAACTATCACAGTTGATGGAATACATCACAAACACTCTTCAAATCACATCAACGGCTAATATCATACCACATCATTTGTCTTGTATTGTAACGGTACCAAACGTATGCTGCTTGAACATTTTCACTACTATCAATGAAGGAAATGATGAACAATTATCTGTGGTCTCTAGAATTTACATGAAAAACACACCATATTAGACTGAATTGCTTACTGCCTTGTAAAATCGTGTACATTGAATTAAGAAACATGACAACATGGAGCGCAAGAAACCTACTTCAATAAGAAATTTTGTGTCTCAACTTCTTACATTTCTATGTCTTCAAGGTCGGGAAGGGGAAAGCGAAGAATGGCAGCAATACCAGTCAACTGAGCCAGTTCTGCTCTTCCACATGAAAATTATTATCCCATAATAATAAACACACGGATAACAATAAATAACACAAGCCAAAAAGCAAATTTAATATATATAAGCAAAAAGTGTAGCAGGTTCATCAATAAGCATGTTTGGCTAAGCTAAACACAAGGCTACTTATAGTGAACTTTTATTTCTTAACATATTCGGATACATTACATTATCATACTTTTTAAGTAAAAATGTTAATTACTCTGACCATCATAGCATTTGAACATAAAGAGAGAACATATTGTTTGACATGCACATGTCGCCCATGTGATCCCTATTGATTTAAAAGTGATATATGATGGGTATTAAAACACAAGTATATGTCATGTCAAATTTTATGTTTCACCTTATGTTCTTATAGAATGAAAGTATTCTGTAAATTACTGTCAAATTAAGTTAGTATTATTTTTAGTTTATGTAAATCTGCAAATAAGTTATTTTTTTTAAGCTTTAGCCAAAAGGGCGTGGAGGAGAAAAAGGGGATAAACTGAACGTGTTTTAGCATGACTTTGTGAAACCTATTCTACATGTTTGGAGAATGAAATGCTTCACAGACAATCTCAGAATCAAAATCTGCCATGTGGTATGAGAGCCTAGGAAACAATTCTCTAATGCATGTTAGACATAAAGCTTGTTAAGTTGTAGAAATGAAAGAATATTATATACTCACGTTCTCCTGAAACATGCATGGATGAAAAGATGTGAGCAGCGCCACCTGAATTCTTGACCGAATCTACCAAATTAACATACTTTCGCCTTGTTGCAATATCCGCGCTCCTTACAAATGAGGAAAACACAATTTCAGCATTTTTCTTTAGCATGCCAGAAGAAAACAAATTGTCAGAGCTTAACAGTCTGTGCTTGATTTCTAAACAAGTGTGCGCACACTTTAGAATATAATATTCAGAACTTAGGCAAGCGGTAGAAGAAACCAGAGTGATGAATATGACTTCCTAAGTTCTAGCGAAGGAAACTTAGCTAACACCATATCTCCTAGGAAGCATGCTGAGTAAAGTGGTTGACAAAATATTCAATGATATTCAACGAAGAAAAATAAACTAAAATGTTGTTTGTACTGTCAGAAACTATGTAACATTATTTACCAACCATGCAACAAGAGTAGTAACTAACCTGAAGAGCTCATCAGTAATGAGAAGTGTCTGGATGGCCATCCGTTCATGGGCAACTTCTACGTGCTTTGGTCCATAGCATGCACGAGTAGGATCCTAAACAAATACACATCTTGAAAAATTAAGCCAAACTCAAAGAAAGAGCCAGCTCACCTACGTGCCTAACATGCATGTAGATTGCATGAATCAATTCTAAAAAAGACTGCTTAGGTGTCTAATGGGTAAATCAATGCGCCAGAGATTAATTTAAAAATCAAAATAAATGGATCCATGAAAATTCATATGCAGGGAGACGATGAGAAACACAAGAATTATCCAAGAGATCCGTCCAAATATATTTTATATATTGCGATTCCAATCAAGTAGTTCTCCAACATCAACTTCACATAAAGTAGCTGCACATTCTAAAAGCAATTCACTGGTGGAGAGCTATATCATTGAGTTTTATGTAGTTTGGTTACCATAGTGGAAGTAGTTAATAGCTACCTATATTGAAAAATGAAAACAATGCATATGCTGAACATTATGCACACAATCTGCGACATACCCATGTACAGTTTAGTGCATTTCTACATCCAAGTCAATAGCCATTCAAGACCCTGAGCAGGATTGAGTAGAGAATTATAACAGAACCATGCTTGAATGTATAGCTATATGGGGTCTAGTACATTTTTTTAAGTCTAAACCTAGTTGGGCAGTCTCAGCCAAGGTCAATTTGGAAACTCCCCTGACAGAAAACCTTGATCTAGCCAAGATAGATTGGGATAAGAATTTGTCCAGAGAAGCTTGAAATTTGTTAAGGATCTCATGGTATATCGTATAGAAAGCTAGCAATGCTCTTAGGATTTCCTAGTGTTGTAACACCGATTAAACTGTCCCGTGCAGAATAAATTTGGGTAAAATATAATATAGCTTAACCAATAGGTCAATTACTGATAGTGAAAATCAAGTTTGGCTACAGTTAAAAAATAAGCTAAGACTTGAATATTGGTTCAAAAGCCTAAAGTTTTATCATACTAAACCGGGTCCCTTGGAGGAAGAAATGTCATTCAGACCCTGGTTAACCAAAAACTACAACGAATTGAAATCAATTTTTCCAATTCTAGTGATGTATTCCCCCCCCACCCAAACACCCTCCCAATTGTTGAATGTTATTCAGGCTTAAACGCACATAAGAAAAATGAAATTACAGATTAAGGGAGTAACTCACATTTGAAAGCATGGTAAAGAAATCCTCAAGTACTCGAACCTGCGTTCAGATAAAAGGACAAATGTTATTCTCACAGGACTCTTACAAATAGAGAACACTGTAACTCTTGCATAAAAAAAGAAAAAGAAATCAAATCAAATCAAAGATAAAACATACAGATCCTTCAGAAAAAGTGAATCAGGTGCATTAATACCTCTTGTGCTGCTTTAGTATCTTTTATCATATTCATAACATTTGGAGAATCCAACGTCTCTCTCAAGCTATGCCTGTGAAATTTATACAGGCATGGAATGATCAAACTACAATAATGGGTTTGCATCCACCAACTTATAGAAGATGAGACAAGAACATGAAAAGAATGACATGCAACAGTTATCTAAAGCCCACACACTGCTCAATGGCAAGTCACTGGGATTCGTGCAAAGCGCATATTCCAAGTTATCCTTGAGCACAGAAATCAACATATGCAAACTAGAGTTTCATCAACAAGAGTAAGATTGTCAAAATGATGATTGGGAATTTATTTTAGTAAATCATGTATATTCATAACTGTCTCCTTGTTTCTCATATTGTAAATCATGTCTCCTTAACAATATTAAGAATTAGAATGACATGTTACTTTATCGTCAAGTTGCTCTGCAGATTATTCAAAATGCAATTCAGATATAATGAAGTAATTATGACAATAAAGAAGTAATGCAGCTTTTAGTCCCTTCATTCTTTTCATTATGTTTCTATTTTTTTTTTCTTTTCCCTTTTTTTTTTTGGCCGAAAACTAAGATCCATTAATTCATAAGTGGGATAACCTACATGTGGGCCATATCTGTTATAGAAAGTCAACAATATAACAAGACAATATGGAGAGAGTGGAAAAAACAAATACCATACTTGTATCCAGAAGTTGTATGCACAAGAACTATGCGTGACTTGTTCTCAATAATAGGCCTCAATTGTCTCCTCTCTGCCTCCAACATTAAATGCTTGTGAAATTGATCCTGGAGAAAATAACAAACTCTACTCCATTATTAGATCTGGCATCTTATTTATTACTTCAGCAGTTCAATCGTGTATTGGAAAACTCAAATTATGGCTTCAACATAACAAAGGATGTATCAAATGTCCAAGATAAACTTGCTGATTAAATCACAACCTTAGTGAACCCTGGACTTGCAATGACAGCGCAACGAACAACCTTGAAATCAATGTGTTTAAGGAATGCCTAAAGAGATCGAACATAAGCTTTTAATCAACTATGGATTCTGTAATTATCATGGAAAAAAGAAACAACAAACAAACACAAACAGCTGAGGATGATGTAACCTGTAATACATTATCAAAAAACTTGTTCAAGGCCTGTCAAAAAAAGCAGTCTTTAAGTGTTTTATTTCATAATATCATCAAAGATTGCTTTCTTAAATAAACAAGGAATGTAAAGGATAGGATTCAACCACTAATCACATACTTTATCATAGCCTGCAATACCAGGTCCATGCTTTCGTGGGATTGAAGTCTCTATGCGAGAACGAGTTGTGGTAACACTGTAGACACATTTAACCAATTTAAATGTTATAAATGGAGCAAATGAATCACAATAAATGAACTGTAAAAGTATTTAGGAGGATCAATTTAGATCACCAAAACATTAATTGGAAAGCTTCAGTCCCTCTCTACACTTACTTCTGAATTTAAATTATGAAATTATTTCTTTTTACAGCTAAACCTGCAATAAGTACCATTTATCAAGCCCAATCAACCAACTGATGTGAAAAGCTGTGACTTCCCCCTTTTTTATCCTTTTTTTTATTTTATTTTTTTCAAACATGGGGATCATAGGGGTTGGATGGTGACTCAAACCCGAATCAAATATACCGGTAAGGGGGTGCCTTTACTGGTAGGACAAGTCCCCTTGGTCATGCTTTGGCTTCACTTAGAACATAAAAATAAACATTGAAATATTTCCATCAACATTGTATTTGAAGAAAAACAAAATAAGTAAAATTGTTAATCAAGTGTTCACACACAAAGCAAAAAAAGTTAAAATTCCTTGGCACACATGGTGTTAAAGACCCAAAGTAAAGCAACAGACAATTGAAGTAAAGCAACAGACAATTGAGCCCCTGTTTGATCCTCTTTATCAAAATACATCATAATCTCACTTACCACTGATTTAACTACTGATTTCACAACTACTCATTTATAACCACAAATTTCAAACTTCTATTAAATCTACACAACTCATTTCACCTCTTTATAATTTCTCTTTATAAATCAACTACCATAAATTGAATCAAACAGGATTCTGATATATTTTGGAATGCAAGCAACCAGATTGAAATATAAAGTGCTTGTTCTTGGTAATTTTCATAAATCTATAAATTTATCAAATCAATACCAACCATTAAAAAAAAATGTTACTAATAATCTTTCTTTACATTCCCACCATACATTCTCCTATAAATCTAACCCTACTTTACATAAATCTCCCAAGAACAAACTCAAAACCTTTGAGAAAAGAGATGTGGGTATAAAAAATGACCAGCTAGCAGATCAAGCATCAAAATTTCTATGTTCTTTGGATAAGCAATCTTTCTCAAATTTAAGCTAATTGACGCCTTCAAGGAGATCTTATCATAAGCTAAGATTGCTGGTCCAACATCAAGCTAAAGGAGAAGAAAAATTACAGAGGTCAACTTGGAAACTACCAACGTCACAATCCACATCCTGAAGGAGGAACACTATACTGAATAAATTATTCATCAAAATTTTCAAAATAGTAGATTTCACAAGTATGGTAGTACCTTTTCCCTATAAGTAAAATATGAGCCAGACCTTCTTGCATCAGAACAACAGCCAAATCAGCGCTCGCCGAAGGATCTGGTGTCATTAGATTAAAATTCTATAATTAGCAAAACTCTAGCCAAAATTGTTCTATGGAAAAGCGTGAATGCTTATTCTAATTAGTATGACTCAGAGAAAGAACTTCCTTATATCTGCCAGTCTAAACCGTAATAAAACAGAAAAGTAGAAATATTAAAACAAAGCATTTACCAAATTAGATAGCAAGCATAAATGATTGCTTTTACAATTTTAGTTAATTGAAGTTGAAAATGAAACTACCTATTACCAAAACGGGGGGGGGGGGGAAGAAGAAAGTATGAATGGTGTTTATATGGAAACTAAACAGCCGCATACCAGATGCTTGCTGAAGCGCCTCCAATGCCAGCAAGTCCCAAAATTCCTAGAAAACATCGTAGAGAAGAGATCTTTAAAAAGATGCCTGATTAATAATTCAACTCCACTTAATCTAGTGTGACAATAATATGCAAATAAATAGCACCCATGAAATGCGATCCATATGGCAATAAGAAAAATTAAGAACCAAATATATATCTACATAAATAAGTAAATAATTAACTGCAAGATGTTTTACGCATTAACAGCCATTTTATATATATGAGACCATAATTTGTTTTTGCACCTCTGCATTGAGAAATGCAAAAGCCAGAGCACAAAAAGAGAAACCGGAGGAACAATCATCCAGTATCAAAGATCTAAGATTCCTACCCGCCATGAGTAACTGTAGAGTTCTTTCCTTCCTTTTAGCTTACAAGGAGCCTAATATGCATTAAAATGACTTCCAACAAGCATCCACCCCTTAATAGGACTACCTAAATAATTACCTTACTCCTATCTTGTAAAACACAACCATGAACAAGATCAATCAACTGTATCAACTGTTCTAACTGCTGGAAAATCCAGATAAATGAGGCATGAAAATAATTCCATAATTTTCGATCTTACACATGAACCTGTTTGCTAATCTCAGAAAGCAAAATAGTAAAATCAGCAAAAGAAAAAGGAAAAAGTACTGCACAAAATAACCCATTCTTGATACATTGATCGATAATTCAACTTGCTTGCAGGATAGCCAAAGTACCACAATTCCTTATTAGAGATCGGAATGCCATTACCATAAATAAATGCTATAGAGCACAGAATGAGCATATGTATACTAAATATTTTAACAAACTGGATATGATTAATAAAAAAGAATAGCTAGTGACTTGAGAGCTAACATCAAGAAGTACCTTCCTCAACACAAAAGGTCGGTGGAGCTCAATTTCTAGGGTGTGGAAAGCCCCTATCTGCATCATAAATCATATGTTTCACTGCATTATCCTGCAGGAGCAAAGAGATGAACAAACAAACCAAAATACAACGCACCTTCATCTTGTTCGTTTTCCAAAATATTTTTCCCACGTATACGTAACACAGCCCCTTCCTTGTCATACTCGACGGCCTAATAATAATTTCAAGTAAGCCAAGTCACACAACCTCAGTTTTGTAAAGTAGCTAAATGCAAACTTCTAGACATGTCAAACATGTACATCTCTAGTGTCATCTCAGCTGAAACGATGTAACACATTTGAAACAAAATAATTTTTGCTAATTTCTTATGGAAGTAAGTAAAGATAACCAGAAATAAGATCTGAGTTTTATCTATTGCAAAAAGTTGAATATAGTTAACACAAGCACGAACACGATAACAAGAGCACGAAACTGCAGCGTTTCACATTATAAAGCTGGAGAAATATAAAAATTCTGGGGTTGATTATGATTTATGACTATGTGATGTCATTGCCATATTTAAAGAGATCCATCACTCAAATCCTTTTCAAGTTTCTAGAATTATCAAATCTCCTGTTTCCCAATCATGATAAAGTAAGATAGAATTTAGAAAAACTGAATACTGGAGATAATAATGTACCAAAAACTAATTATTGATAGACAAGCCCAAAAAGAGAAGACGGGCTTTTCTTTCCCTTCACAGAGAGAGTACGTGTACTAGCTGCCTTTAGTCTTATGAATGAATGACTGAATCAATGCGGCAGCAGAGCAATCAAATTTTGGAAATGAGAGAGAGATACAAACTGTTAGACGCCCTGATTTCTATGTTAAAAGCAACAGCAAAATGTTTATCTGACCTCTACTTTGATTTCCAATTTCAGTTTCACTCTTTCTGCATCTCTTCCTCCTGAAGCAGCTTCTCTTAAAACTTTCCTACAATGAATAAAGAAGAAAATATTTTCTAAGTCCCAAGAGTAGAAGCTCTCTTGACAAAATCAAGTTGAAGTTTAGCCAAAATTCTCCATGTGTAATAAAACCATTTAGAACTGATCTTTTCGTCCAATTGTAAAAGGTTATCAACACAAGATAAGTCAGCCTTTTGAGAATTATTCTTATTGATGATGAGAAATATGTCAGAGAACAGAACCCGCCTAATCTTCAGCGCAAACAACATATGCTCCCCGTCCCCCGATACGTCGAGAAAAATATACAATAAACGAATGCACGAGTGATTATAATATATATAAAAAGAAAAAACCCAGAATTGAAAGCATAGAGTACCTGACTGTGACAGCTAACACCGTATCACCCTCGGCAATCAGATTATAAGCCATCCACAAATCATCAGTTTCTTCCGGGACCATCTGGCAAAACCCAGAAGTCAAAACATAGAATAAACAAGAAATTATTTATTTCATTCATTGAAAAATGAGTTCTTGAAGGAGAAAATTCACTTTTACGCTGCCCGGGCCATCGGGTACTAGGTCTTTGCGAACAATCTTCATGGATTCTTGGTTTGTTTCGTTATATACAGTCTCTGTCTCACTGGAGTCTCTCTCTACGTCGTCCTCCTCTTTTCTGCGCTCAAATTGGATTTGGACCCGATTGGAAGTTCGGAAGTAGTTCTTTCGTATCGTCTGTTAGCATATATCACACAACTATACACATACATACATAAATATATTCTCACTTTTGGTCCGAACCTTTCAAAATCAATCTGATCTGAAAGAGTAATGTTATTTAGCATTATTAGTACTTGACATCATATTAAGGTGGCATTAAATGATAAATTAAATTAAGTGGGTCATTTGTTTATTCATTTAATTTCACTTATCATTTAATGCTACATTGAATGCCACCTAAACTGGTGTCAAGCACCACTGGTGTTACATAACATTATTCTATCAGAAAAATTCTATTTAGATAAATAAGTAGGCAAAAAGGTGTCAAAATGAAGATGTGGCCCATGTGATAATCATTGACAAAAATATGATGTGATGTGTTAAAAAATAAGATGATGTCATGTGTCAGTTTTATTTACGTTTTTATATATTGTTTTGTTTAAGTAACCCAACTCATTTTATCATCATTCTTTTTCGGAAATTTTCACTCTTAGGTCCTCAAGCTTTCTACTTTGTATCAATTTTATCTCATTTCTTTTTTAAGCATACTAGGTTCTAACCTTTCATTTATTATTATTATCATATTATTATTATATCAACATTACTTTTCATCCCTAATCTTTCAATTTTCACAATTTACTATGATACCCTTAATTCTTTATTTCCACTGTAAGTCTCAACCCTTTCAATTTTTATACAATTTTGTTATCATCCTTTTTGAGACGTATACGACCCCTAACTTTCATTTATTATCGTATTACATCCATACTAACAGTTTTTGTCCTCAATCTTTCAAATACTACTCCTAATTCTTATAAAATTACTATTAACACCTTCAGTACACTCTAAATATGCCCCACTTCCTTTAGCTGCCGCCGGGATATAATGATGTCATTTCCAGCAGCAAAAGAGAGGTGGAGAATTCCCTTTTTCACAAATTTTTAAAGCCCTGAAATCAGTATTGTGCTCTATAATTGGTAGATCAGATTAAATTGAGATGACTAAAAAATCAGAGGCAAATCAAGGTGATAATTACAGAGAGACAAGAAATTTATCTATATATTAAAATAGAATAGTTGATCAACTCTATTTTTCCACCTAAAACAGGTAAGCTATGCGGTACCTTTTAGTTTTTCTTTTTTAATTTTAGTTTTTAATATTTGATTATTATAGAAATTGCCTTGAAATTGCTTGGAAACATCATTCGATCCCTAATTCCCTATTTCTCCCGTCATCATCTCAATCTACCATTTTTATTCTCCCTCTCTCTCACACGCACACATACAAAATTAATACAGCAAAGTTCTTCTTTTGCCATACTTATTCTTCTTTTCTTTCGCCAGCCATATTTCCTCATTTCTAAAATTACTAATTCTGTATTATTCCAACCCCCTAAATCTTTGTTATATCATTCCTTATATAATATGGGAAATTTGAATCCGAACTTGCTTGAAAATGGTGAGGACTTTTACTTATATCTTTGTAGTTTGTATCCGAATCAATTACAAATATTTGTATAGTTTTCCATTGATTTATTAGTACACACACACACACATATATACACATGTTGTCAAATATATGCTTCATTGCTTAAATCACATAGTTGAGATTCCGCAAAGAGTTCAACCAATGGCACCAATGCTGGGACATCAATGACATGCTCACTAAGTGGACCTTCTAAGTCCGTGTTTTTCAAAATGGTGCATGTCATGTCAATCTGACTAAACTATTTTATTTGGAGTGGTTAGTATTTGCAAGATGACGATTAAAAGTAATTGCTCATGAGATAGGAAATGAGTCTCAATTTGATGCTAATATATGTATTTTCAATGAAATATGCCAATGGCTTGAAGATGTATGTATTTTTAATAGACTTTTAATGAACAATAAATTTGTTGCTTTCAAATAATAATAATAATGATAATGATAATAATGTATATAAGAATATGTGACCATGATTGATATATTTCCATGCTAAATACAAAAGTGTGACATCAATAAAGTTTCGGGGGGCAATGTCATATGGGAAAAAAAATTCCACCACTCTAGAAGTACTCATATGTATGATTCCATGAAAAAATTAACACTATAGGGAAAAGCCATGAAAACTCTACATTATTCATACAACAAATTAGTCATGTAACAAGCAACATGTTTGGGTTTTGGGTTATTTGATTCTTAATTTGGGAACCTATTCGAGCCAATTAATATCGTTGGCTAGAATCAAAAATTTGGATGTTGGGAGCAAAATAGAGGATACTTAACAGATAATTTATCATGTAATGGAAAATTGGTTTCTATGACCATATAATATATGATTTGTTCCTTTTTTTTTTTTGCAATAGTAACTTGGACACATATTGAACCAAATCAAGTTTTGGGTTTTATAATATAAAATATATGACGTTCAATAAATTGGTTAAAAAACAAACATCCATTTTTTTTTTGAGAAGGAAATATTTATTCATTAATGGAATCACAATGAAGTACAACATCAATAATAGTATGAGGCAAATCAAAAGTTAAACTAAAGCATGACATAGAACCAGCTGCTCGAGCAAATGCATGAGCAACCTGGTTCACAGACTTTCTAACACAAGCGAACTCTATACCCTTGAGTTCTAGAACAAACAATTTACAGTCTTCTAGGATCAAGCCAAAAGGAGACAAGTCAACAAGTGGAGAGCGAAGAGTTTCAAATACATTCAGCGCATCTATCTCCACAGTAACCCAATGTAAACTCCTTGCCTTCACCCACGCTAGAGCTTCTCGGACGCCCACCAACTCAAACAGCTTGGTATCAAATAAACCACTTAGCTTAATCACTTTAGCACCCAAAAAGGATATCATAGCAACAACTAAATGCTTATAATGTAATTCATGCAATGAATCTTACTTGTCGTACTAAAACCGAATAATAGCCCATTTCCATAAACCGTGTACATGTTTATTTATTAATTTACAATATATTGTGACCATAATAAAAAAGATTACTATATTTAGCACAGGTGTAATTTTACATTTATTTGGAATGAACGCATTGTAGGGTTATACTCACTTTTTTTTTATCTAAATAAGTTTATTCATTGATAGAATCGGTAAGGATTACATTAGAAAGAAATAAAGGAGGTATATAATGTCATTTAGTAGGATCTGACATAGAATTCGCTGCTCTAGCCAACACATGAGTGACACAATTCCCAGACCTTCTAGACCAACCAAAGTTGACACTTTCTAACTCAAGAGCGATACTACGACAATCTTCTACAATCAAGCTAAAGTAAGACTTCTCAACCTTGTTACCCTTGAGCGCTTGATGAACTACATAAGTGTCCGTTTCCACAAAGATATTGCTAGGAAACCAGTGCTTGATCCATGAGAGAGCTTCCCTAACCCCCAAAGCTTCGACTTTGGAAGGCTCATGATCACCTTGGAATGGTATCACCTTACTGCCATGAATGTTCCGTGACTATCACGAACAATCATTCCAATCCCCACTTTTTGATGTTCTTGAAAAATAGCAGCGTCGACATTTATTTTGAGGGTGCCAAGAGGTGGAGATTGCCATCTTCTAACACCCAAAGGTACCCCTAAAGTTCCCGTTCGAAATTGTTGATTTTGTGCCTGCTTCCATTGGTTTAAAGAATTCCTGGTCATCTCAAGGATCCTTATCACAGCAAGTGAAGATGCATTCCACACAGACTCATTTCAGTTCCTCCATATTGCCCAGCAAATCACTTCAACCTGCTCAATGATGTCGCCATTTGCTTCAAACATCTCAAGTAACCAATCTCTAAATATCAATGATAGGATATTTTTCTATCATTGGCATATATTTGTTGTATTTAAATTATTTTATTCTATAAATATAAGACATGGAAATCATATAGTCGAGGCAAAAAATTTTCCCCGTACAAAAGTAAAGCACATTTTTTTTTATCCCAATGATGACTTTGACAACATCTGAACTCAAAATACCTTTGACATTTCAAATGATACAATTTCCATTGATATTCCTACTCAATACTATCAACAAAAGTCAAGACTATCGCATGTTGGCATTTATTCGAGAAAACAATATCCAGTGTTATAAATCGAAATCAGTTGATGATCATAATTGGTGACAAATATGGCCACACAAGCAATTCAACTATGAATGTAGTGTTCAAGGAAGCTTTGAATAATTTGATTTATATATACATATATATAGACACACACAGAGGCTATAAAGGGATCGTAAGGTAGGGAAATCGTACCAGTGATTAAAAGTTTAGAAAGTCAACTAGAATACCATTAGACTACATGAGTCTTAGCTCAACACTTAAAATTAATTAATTAAATTTTTATGTTCCATTTTTTTTAATCATTTCCAATTTTGGGGTGTTTTTAAATTATTACAAAATTTTAACATTTTTTTTAATATGACCTATTAGTGTAAATTTAATGGTGACTATTACTTTAACTTCTTATAATTTAGAGTATTGTAAACATTTCTTCCCGTGCAACGCACGGGTAAAATACTATTTAGATTAGAATTAGAGTATTATGATTATATTTATTTTTTATAGATTAAAAATCAATTTTTGAAGGACGGATCTACCCAATCCTTATATGTCATGTGATATGTGGTAGATTAAGAAATCCGATCCAATTCGTCACGCTGAAATAGATCGAGCTTTTTTATAATCATTATTTCTAACTGTTGTCATTTGATTGTGCTAGAGTAAGTTAGAGTGGACGGACTTCTTATTTTATATTTTTCGTTTTTTTTATTTAAATGATTAATTGTATAATGATAATTTTAATAGATATTTATAGTAAAAATCAAAATGTTAGGTAAGGAAAGTGTTAATAGGGATATAACACAACAAAAAAATGGAAGGTTGGCGTCTTATGCGCCTAAAAAAGATAGGGACAAAATTGTCTAAAAATTAAAAGGTTGGGGACCTATAGTGAAAATAAAGAATTGAGGATATAATAGTCATTTCGATAGTGATTACTGGTGAAAATTAAAAATTTGAGGACGAAAAGTGACGTTGGAGATATAATATGATAATAAATGAAAGGTTAGGGTCCTAGTAGGCCTAAAAAAGAATGAGGACAAAATTGATATAAAGTTAAAAGGTTGAGGACCTAGAGTGAAAATTACCTTTCTTTTTTTTTTTTTAAAGCCAACTAAACTCCCAACATTTCATTTATTGTCTTAGTTTTACTTTAAATACATTTAAATATAATTTATATTTTACATAAGACGTGCAACACACATACTTATTATTCGTTAAAACAAAAAGAGAGAAAATTGAAGCTGGTAAGAAAGAATAAAAGCAATAGCATATGGCACACATGTTTTTGGAGAAACCCATTAGTCACGCCTAGCGCACAAAACGACATTCGCATAAGTACATGTGCATACCTGAGATGCACAAGGCATGTTCGAAATGGCATCAACAGACGTACACGGTCATTGCCAAGGTACACAAAATGGGACATGCGGGCACAATCGAGGAATACAAAAGAAGATGTATGGGTACAACTGAGGGGGACAACAGTGGACGTGCGAGCATAACCGCAGGGCACGACAACGAGTACAACATACTTAAACGGAACCTTTTGGAAATTTGAAAGACTTGGTCTAGTGGGTGCACACTTGAAGGTTCCATGGACAAGTGTTGGCAGAAATCTCTAGAGTTTTGCGGAAGGCATGCTAGAGAGTCAGGATTTTAGAGCATTCCATAGATAGTACTAGGGACGGATAGGAGAAAGTGCATTAAAACTCTCCAGAACATGAAGGTTGGAATTGGATGGGACGTTTCTAGACACACGAATTCTAGAATATTCTGTTTAAATATCTTGTACATAGTGTGTAGAGAATTCTAGAGACTCAATAATAGTCGTTGGATTGAATCGATCCCCACCGTCCATTCATGGTAGGTGGTAATATAAATTGGGGTCATGAGAATCATTTGTAATCAAGTTTACTGATCACAAGCGTAAAAAGTGCTAATGTATGTTAATGTTCTCAAGTGCCTTCTTATGTTCTTTCCTGCCATTTTTGCCGTTCTGTAGCCGATCTCTTATCACTAGCATCGTTTTTATAAGGACAACGCTAAGGTCGCACGCTACTTGATGTGAAGGACAACAAGTACATGGTATGTGATATTGGAAGAAGCAGTAGACTAAAAATACCTATACTTCCAAGACCCATAGACTTCTATACGAACTTCTGTTTGAGTCAAGAACGGCCCATCCAGTGGTAAGTCCCCTGAAAGCTGACTTAAAAGAACGATAAAAGCATTGAAACACTTCTTCCAGCATTGTCCATGACAAGATAAAATAGAATTTAGTAATTTGGAATATATTCTCTATATATTCAAAGGCAGAATCAATAGCATCAGCGGTTGGATAAAATAGAATTTAGTAATTCGGAATATATTCTCTGTAGATTCAAATGCAGAATCAGTAACGTCCGGGGTTGGCCCCTTTATCTAGTTCACGATTCACAGTATAATTATATTTTATCTCGTGGTAATGGACAATGATGGCAGTGCTTCAATGCCTATTTGATTGTTTCAAGTCAGCTTTCACCAGTAAGAAGTACATGAATTCTGGTTCAGATATTTTCAGTTTGCAAATGGTAAAGGCCATTTATCAAAAATTGCGCTTCTTGATCTCTATCAGGGGACTAATAAACAAAAGGTTGTCTAAAGGTGATAATATGATCTATATAGTGCTATATCTCTATTAGTAGGTATTTCCAGTTTTCTCTTATCTATCGGAGGTCCAGTTCAGCATCACAAACTTTTTTTTAGAATGGCTCTTTATTTATTAATAATTTATAATTTACAGGCCCTTGAAGTGATTCTCCACGCCATTAAATCCAATCCAACTTCAGAAGTCCTTTGGATTGTATATTTGCATCTTTACTACTGAAATGAGCAGATTGGAAAGGATAAATGGCTTAGTCTGTGATTGGCTTAGTCTGTTATGTGGCATGAAATTTTTAATTTTCTAGTATCTTTCCTTTAGATATTGTGATTAAATTCGTAACACCCTTAAATACGCTAACATTTCTGTATTACCCGAGAATTGACCGTTTTGAATATTGTAATACATAAAAATGTTTGATAAATAATAAATTATTTGAGTCAATATAATTTCCCGAGATGTGACAACCTCGAATATTTTAAAATCTATGTATCACTCAAAAACTAACAATTTTAAATATTACAATACATACAAATTGTCAGTAATTGAAAAATAATTTTTCTCATAATAATAATTTCGATAAAAAATAATTTAAGGGATATAGAATTTATTTTCGAAGTATTCAAATATATTGTTATAATAGTAATAATAAAAATAATCTAATAATGTCATATTTATCGAATGGTATATAAAGTTCATTTATTAATACGGCAGGGAAGATTGATGACTGTCTTTATAAAATACTTTACTTTTATAAGAAAGTACTAATTATTTTAAGATAAAAACGGTCGTAACCTTTAGGGTGCCTCTAGTGTCCTCTCCTTAACTTAGAGTTGTCACCATTCTTAGTTACTTGCTTTGTCACACCTACAATGCAAAATTATATGAGCCAACGCTTAGTAAGTAACAACAGGTATATGTATATGATGATTCCACACACTACAATGCAAATAGGGCCCACATTCCTCTTGTAAAACACCGCATGAGCTCATAATCAAAAGGCCTACATACACATGCCTTGCCCGAAGGTCCGTCTTAGTCACACCTCAACTCAGGATCCTTCAACGTATACGTCGTTGCCTCAACTTAGCTCATCAGACAACAAGAACTTACCAATATCATCAAATAATCAAGGTCTGGCTATAACATACAACCGCCGAGTCTCAAAATCGCAAGAGAATATACCCATACGATAAATATAATGCGATGTCATTACACCAGGATTACATCATCTTCTATGGTGCCTTGTGTCAATCACTATGTCACATGCATATTCTCAATTCTATCATCATTTTCAAATGTGAGCCTATAGCATACCACATCATATGTGAAACAACATATGTCTCATTGGTGCCAAATATGTCATGCTCAATTTTCAAGTCTCATAACAAAGATAATATATCATATAAATATTATAGGTATGACATATAACCAAATATCACATTGTCACATAAGAGTACCTAATACTATTGTTTTGTATTATAGTTAAACAATTACTTACCCCAATCTTTAGCTATCTAAGGGCATTAATAGTTTTTCGCACTTCCAAACACTACATTGCTCAGTCCATCAATATCTCTCACGCTTTATCAGGTTTATTCTAACATCTGTATATATACGATTTCCTATTCATTTATTTTCTTAATATTTAACTAGGACAATCTAATAATTAATTGAAATTAAAATGTTTATCTAGTCGTTAAACCCATACACCTTTCCAATCTTAATTCCACTATGTAAATAGAAAGGTTATTTGTTCCGCCATTAAAATCACTCCCGAACAACGTAGTAGGTGAAACATAAGATGCACCACATAAGAGTAGAAGCGCACCCCATAAACTTTAATATAGAGTGGAGACGTACTCTACAAAAGAGGAGGCGTAAGGAATGCACCCCCAGAGAAGGGGCGTGCCCCCAAATTTTAGAACAGGGCGCAACCCTTAAAAGAGGGGCACGTCCCCTAAATATTTGCTAGGAGTGGTGGCGAGCCCCCACTTAAGTATCTTTCATGCAAATAATACGGCCCCCTATTTAAAGGAAGGAATTTTTTTTTAATTGTTAACACTCCACAGTTTTGTGGAGTGTTGCCATGGCAGCCACAATTGTTGTTGTTATTATTATTATTATTATTAAGTTTCATTTTGACTTAGTATTTGACGTGTCAAATTAAGTTCAACTAAAAAATTCTTCATAATTATAGAAATATATAATATAATACTTTATAATGGAACTTTTAAAATTGTTTGTAAAGAATTCAGATGATGATGTGTTTGTTCATATCTGGGAATGTTAACAAAGCGATCGAGAAAATTTATGGGCTCTTTCTCACCACAAGGAAATCGAATGACTCTCTTATTTTATCTCTCAATGATATCAATAACTGTTTCACCATCAATGATTCATGTATATTCTGGGTCTGTTGCGTGTACTTAGTCATATACAGAGTCTGAAGAATTGAGAGTGGGGAAAAAGAAATTTGTGCTATAGAGTGGTCTTCTACTCACTTGCCATTTCAAGAAAAGCAGCAGGCAGCTTCATTGATGGAATTAGAAGGCAACACTCTAGCACCACACATTCAAAGTGAGACAACTCTTAGGGTTGCACACATTTTTGCTGTTCACTACGTCAAATGTGTTGCAGTTCTTGAAGGCTCAGAAAATATCAAGAATTTGTTAAAACATTATGCTAAGCTGTATTCAGAAAGAAGATGATATTCAGAATTCCAGTTTTGTTGGGTCTCAGTAATTGGTTGGATGGAGTTCCTGGAATTCAGTATATTTGGAATCAGTATGCTGAATGTGCCCTTCGAAAAGGAAATACAAATTTCACAAAGGAACTAATGGATCAATGGTTTGACACTTGGAAAATTGGATTTTCTGAGAATGGAACTCTTAATACAGTGCATGATGGAAGTTCCCAGAGTGGCCCGCAACCTGCTTCAGTGTTAGATCTCCAATCATTGCTTTCAACTGCTGAGAATTACAGTCACTGTGTTAGAGGACATGTCCAATTTCTGTTTACGAGTAAAACATTACTCAATAGAATTGGCAGTAATGAAGACATATTAAAGATGATGAACAGTTATCTACGCTATGCCCCAGAATTATCCTCGAAACCATTATCAAAAGACTACATTCAGAAAGTGGAAAAGCCTAGGTTGAGGCAATTAATTAGAAAATTTTTGAGTCCTGTATCATTAGACTCTTCTCTTGTGAACTTGATTCTTGAAGTATTATATGGTCCATCTCTCCTGCCTCAATTGTCTGATAGACCAAAAGATTTGGTGGATTTTTCATCTCTTCTGCCTCAAATGTCTGACAGATCAAGAGATTTAGTGGATTTCGTAGAAAGCCTAATGGAGATTCGCCCCGCAAATTATCGGTTGACTATTTCTGTCTGCAATTGCGAATGGTTGAGCTCGAATTCTGGAAATGGTACTAATGCTACTATTTCCTTCTGGGCTAGTTCACTCCTAGAAAATTCATTGTTTCAAGCTGTTCCCATAGCTCATGAGTCTGTAGAAGCTGATGGATTCTCGGACGATGTTTGAGAGTTTCCTTCAGAAAGCATTGTCTGTTTATCCATTTTCTATCAGTCTGGGGAGATGCTACTTGTCCATGTCTGGTGAAAATGCAAGTTCAATTAAAGAAGAGGCAAGACAGAAGGGAATTACACTTGATTAGAAAGCAAATTATTGGTCCTGATACATTAGGGAACATATCTCAGAATAGATTTGTAAGTTCTCTGATAGATGTGACATCTGTATAGGCCTTTTGTTCATGTATAACATTTTACTGTCTTGTTGATACCCCCATTTTGTAGTCAAAAGAAATATGGGTTTACAAGGAAGCGTTTCTAAAGATTGAGACTTCTGATTCTGTTTTCTTGGGGTGTCAATGAGGCGTGCTGCATTGGCATGGCTCTGCATGCTGTTTGGCATGAGTTGCTGGAAAATTCACTGTGTCTACTAAAAGTACAGAAAGTTTCAAAACTATACAAATTCTTGCATTTTACTTCAGTCAATATTTTTTCTGCATTTTGTTTCTAATGCTGTATTTACTGTAAGAATTCTGTTTCTTTTGACCTTCTATCCGGAGATATTAGGAAAGGTGCAAGGAGTTAGGGGTGTGTTTCTAGGGCAATCGGCTAAGAAGTTCAGATAATAGTTAGTGTTTTCTTTTCTTTCTCCTTAATGATAATAAAGTCTAGAAATTAGTTGGCAAAAGAGTAAACACCAGGTAAGATTCAACCCAAGAAAAAAATATCTATCTTGCTAACAACTGCCTAAACAAAAGTCTAGAAAGAAAATAACTAATCAAAATACATACTCCCTCCGTCCCATAAAAATAGCTCCGGTCTCCTTTCTTTTCTTTTTTTTTTGTTCCAAATTATTATCCACTTTTGTTAGTTAGTTTTTTAATTTTCTTATATGCCCCAATTTAATGTGCCTTGATCTTAACAAATAAGAAGTAATAAAATTGAATAGCAATTAAATAAATAGGTATATTAGGAAAAATATTCATAAATTTCACTTTTCCAAGAACGTTAATTGAGCTTTCTTAAACTATGTGAAAAATGATATAAAACTATTTTTTTTGGGACGGAGGGGTTATTTTTTATAAATTCAAGCAAATCACAATGAGTAGTAGAATAAGGTCCAGAATTCAATTTGACATGGGCAAACCAATAAGTTGTCGTCTTTGAGGGAGATCAAAAATTAACATTGCCATCTCAAAACGACAAAGTGGACAATAATGGCTTTTCATTAGCCATTGCTCAATGCTTTTGTGATGAAAACTGTGGGAACAGGGCATGCGTGCCAATTCGCTTCCTTTGGAAAACTTGTCGAGGCAAATGCTACAGTAACTTTGAGGAGTAATATCATCATCACCACCACCACCACCACCATCGTCTTGTATTATCGATCTCTCACGTCGTACGGTTGGGGCTGGAGAAGTTGGAACCATTCTGTTTCTGCTGTATCCCTTGAGTATGGAATGGAACAGAGACGATTCATCAAGAAAGTGGCTGTTAACAATTGACCCTGACAAAATTTTAAAATAAAGTTTCCTGACGAAATTTTAGATCGACAGCTCCGGTGAATTTGGTCCCAAGTTGCGACAGCCCTACTAAGGATTTTGAGAGGTGGCCTGCAACAACGATGGTTCTGAGGCATTATCATGCAAATATAATGACAAGTATCTCCAAGATAACTTTGTGCCACATGTCGTTGCCGATGAGCAAGTTTATGGGGGTCGAACAATGATAAAAAAGTTCTAAAACTAAATCTGATTTGAACGTGGCGGACCGCGAAGGCCGAGGGCTGCTGCTAATCACGTTGGCATCTTGTAGTAACTCTTGCTTCTTCTGAATTTATAACCTGAAACTTCACAAGTTCCGTCCAGTAACCGTAATACTTTGTTGTTGACATTAGCTAGGTAGAGAAGTTTTGGCACCAAGGAGAAATTAATGAATCAAAACTCATACGGAAGAGAGACATTAGTGTGATTGTTATATATAGAGTACTGACATTAGTGTGATTGTTATATATAGAGTAGTTAATCCGTTGAGGTTTAGGTATAAATCAATTGCTTTTCCTTGTACAAAAAGGATTGAGTCTGGGTTCTTTATATGAAAAGGATTTTCTTTTCTTTTCTTTTTTTTTTTTTTTGACGTGTCTTGTTGCAAACTTGAGATGTGGATGATGATCAAGGATGGAAAGCTTCTAAATCATTTTCTATATATATACGTCAACTCTGTTTAGGAGACTAACAATTTCCCATTATTTTCTCTTTGTACATTTATATATGTTTAATAATTTCTGATTATTATTATTACTACTATATATTTTTTTGACAGGTACTATACAATATTATTATTGAGTATATATTATTATATTGTCTGGTGAATTAGTGATTCTATTTTAGTTGAAAAGTGATCGAGATGCAAGCTCAGAAAATGTATGAATCGACAACTCATGGCCGAGGCCGACCAAAAGCGTTTCCAATTTTCAAGCAATTTTTGGTCAAATTTTGTTTGTACGATAAATTTTCTTATGACGCAAACTTTAATAATCCAGTTTGACCTGTTCTTGTTCTAGTCTTTGAGCAATGTGACTGCCATTTTCACTTGTGAAGCCATTGTTGAAGTAGGACATAGCTTGAGAATTGAGATAAGTGAAGAAAGATTTGTTTTTGCAGCATGATACTTGGCCAAATTTGAAGAAAGAAATTGAAGAAACGTAAAAAAATAAGAGAAGTCGTAAGTTACAAGCTAGAACAGAACATTTGATTTCCTATGGTATTGGTAAATGAAGGGTAGATGATACAAGATCAATTCACTGTGGTTGAGCTTTTGCTCTCTGCAAAAGAAGTGAGGAGGAGGAACGAAAACTGTCGTTGACATTAATTTCCTAGTAGTTGATGAGATTTTTACTATTGGGCTTATACATAATGTTGGCACACCTAGCACATAGCAGCATTTGGTTGTTTGCCCTCTGATTTTTTTTTTTTTTTTTTTTTTTGGGGGAGTTGTTTGACTTGGATTGAAGTTAATGATTTTGTTTGCATAAAATATGAGATAATTAAATCAGGGATTGATTTTTTTCTTGTTATTAGATTCATCCTTTAATTTGATAGTGTTTTAAGATGCACCTGTAATATGACAGTGTGTGAAGATGCATTACTAGATAGTTTAATCTATGAATTATATTAGTTTTTCTCTTAATATTGCATTATTTAAAAAAATTTGTTCTGCATTTGTAGGAGAGAACTACACGATCTACCATAGCAGTTGTTAGAGCCTTGATCATTTCTTTCTTGACTACCCAATAAGATCACGCTGAAGTTGACAATTCCTTACGGCAAGAAAAAACAAGGGGTCCAAGAATGGGTTTTTTCCTTTTTTCTTTCTGCAGCTTACTGTTGTAGGAATTTATTGCTGATATAAGAGCTTGTTTGATACTCTTTATTTTACCAATTTATAATTTTATTTACTACTGATTTGACATTTGATTTGATAAATATTCAATTACAACAACATATTTTCACCTTTTTACATTCTCAATAGACATTTTACCTCTCTTTTCATTATAAATTCTCCATATTTTGACAAATAAAGAGCATCAAACAAGCTCTAAGTTCTTCAATTTCAGTTACTTCTCACCAGAAGAAGGACGAATCGCACTGACCAAATTGAATGGAGTTAGATTCACAGATCCCCTTTATCTTTTGTCTTTCAGAGAGGGGAAGTAATGGAGTTTTCAGAGTTTCAGTAGAAGACTAGGAGTAGAGAAGAAAAAATTCAAAATGTAGGCATTTTCGACAATATACCCTTTCGGGTTTTTTCTCAGTACACGATATGATGTGCATCACCAGCATTGGTAGAGAAGAGTTTGGGGTTTGAAATTTGGGAGATGAAGGAATTGTGCATCTGATTTTTCTTTTTTCTTTTTTTTTTTTTGGGAGGGGGGTTGGGTTAGACAAAATTAACTTTATGAGAATGAATGAATGGTTGAAATTTATACAGTATAAATGCGTCTTATTAAATAAATATGTTGATGTAATTTGTTTGATTAGATTGTATTTTTATCTTGCTAGATTCCCTTACATCATGGAATTAATTTCATATAAGTAATGAATTATTGGTTTCATGTCAAAACTCCTATAAATATTAAAAATGATCTAGCACTATACTATATGTATAATACTATATAATGTCATACATATTAGGATCTTGACAAGAAGGAAAATGTACTTCAAATCTTTGAGACAATTTTACTGGTGATGTGTTTATAATTTGATCTCAATTGTTAACTTGTATTAAAGTTTATGTCACTACTACAGAAATGGACAAAAAAATGGACATACACGTCGGTTGTTGAAAAAATGACGCGCAAAACACATACGGTGGCAATTTTGAAAATAATGGCACTACAATGGGCGTCGGTTGCAAGCACACAACCGTCGCTCATTATTAGTAAAGAGGCGTCGGTTTCATCAAGGAACTGACGCCTCTTCTTTTTTTTTTTTAATTGTCTTGAACTTTTTAAAAACGGGTACCGACGAATATGAATTTTGACGCCTATGGCATCAGTTTCATCAAGGAATCGACGCTTATGGTAGTTCTCATGTCCATACCGCAGTTCTTATGCAACATCTACTCAAAGAACTTGTACCTCCATAGCATTAGTTAGAATTAAACACAAAACCATCTCCTCCACTACATACTCACCTCGACCAACCTCATTCTCTTCGAATGTTAATCCTTTATCATTCTTCCTTTAAGTTGAAAATCCTCTCCCATGGACCTTTTTACTACCTTATTATGTCCACATTTTCTCTTTCCCTAAAGTTTTCGTTTCAAGGTGTTCAAGCTAGCTGTTATCATGATTTAGAGGAAGTTCAAATAGGAACAGAAGAAGAAGGATGCTAGCTGTTATCTTTTATTTCTTAGTTTTTTCTTTGGATTGTCAAGACTTTAATTTATTTCATGAATCCTCTAATTTGCCTTTTTAGGACTTATGTTTCTGCTTTTTGTGCTGGTAATAAGTTTTTCCATGTAATATAATATATATTACTCTATTTTGCGGTAAATGAAGTAGAATATAAATAGAATCGGCCCACGTTACTTCAATTGTTTGTTTAATGTATAATGTTTAAAGGTGTCTCCACATAATTCATTCTTGAATTTTCAATTTTCAATTTGAATTTCCAATTTTGAAGCTGGCGGATCTAGAGGAGAGGCCCCCTCTCCCCAAAAACAAAAAAAGGGCTTCGGTTGTAAAAGAACAACCGACGCCTAAATTTGACTCTTTAATAAAAAACATAAAACCATAAAAAAGGGGGAAAAGGAAATGGACGACCAAGCTATGAACAGTGAATAAGAAAGCGGCTCTTTTAATAATGTAGAGATAGAGAGATCATAAGCGTGCCTGAGAATATGTATTCTAGGCTGTCGCTTAGGGTCTCCAACCATGATTCAACAAAAGGGCCCCGAAATTAAAAAATAATTACTTAAAGTTTAAATATTTATATTTTAAATATGTGATAGAATACATAAAAGTGACATTTATTAGTTGACAAAGAAAAAAATTTTATTGTTAAGTATAACTAATAATCAATTTAATTCATAGGACTACTATATTTATATATTTAATTTATTAATATATTCTACAAATAATTTTTTTCAATATAAGTTTTCAGTCCTTCTATGGTATTCTTTAGACACTATAAAGTGTATATATTACGTGGACAAGGCTGCTAAAGCACAAAGTCTGGTTTTATATGGAACCAGAATCTGGTTCATAGAGTGGGTTTGGAGGGGGTGATGTTGTGCTTGCAAATGCATGGAGTGGGGCCCTTGGGACTTATGTTGTCGTTATATAATTTTTTTTCATATTGTGGAACTCGCAATTATTACAAAATTTTGACACGTCTCAGTTTATGTGTCTAGTTGGTACGATCTCTAAACGCTCGATGGCCGCAAGATGTAAGGGTCAATGGCTGCAACGATGTG
>CAVNYN010230560.1:0-10058 GCA_963692815.1 Nyctanthes arbor-tristis
TCAAGAACCTCTTCCTTTGACAGCCCAAAATCAGCAACCTAAAAACATAGAAAGTACGTGAAATGATTACTGACATAGCTAACGGATGCAAAACTTAATCACCAAGAAAGAGAAATTAAACATGAACCGGTTAAGAGGAGACGTCTATTCTTCAAACCAACTAATATTTGAAATTTCTTTTAGTTCTCATTCAACCTGGGTCAAACTTGATGTTTCTCAACTCTCTTAAGGAAACTAGGAAATTTCATTTCTAATAATGTCAGATCTTTATCCAGTGCTGAGTACCAATCATCCAGTAAAGGCCCTTAAGCAATGAGCAACTTGAAGATTTACCTTGGCTCCCATACAGCTATCAAGCAATATGTTTGCTGATTTCAAATCTCGATGCATCACTGGAGGGACAGCCTATTCAGGAGTATTAGTAATCATGATATTTCACTTACAAGAGAATGTAATAATGTCAACGATAATATATCATTCAGCCTACCCCCTCGTGAAGATACTCGATCCCATGTGAGATGTCTAGTGCTAGTTGTAGTCGTTCTTCCCAGCTCAAAATTGGCTTTGTTTTATCTAAATAAATGTACAGAAAAATAAGTTATTACATTCAGATACTTTAGTAAGGAAAATCACAGAAAGAACACTTGAGAAGAAAAGATGTCTTCTGATGAACTTGGGGGTTTCAATAATGACGTATGCTTCTTTAATAAACTCATTTCTAAATCTCAAAAAATTCTTGCCTGATGGATGATGATCCATTGCACTAAACTCTATCAAATAAGAAAAGCATTAGTCCAAGTAAAAAAAAAAAGAAGAAAGATGGCCAGGTAGTGGGAGAAGATATCGGATTATCTTTTGGATGTTTTTGTTCATTTGACATGTGACACAAGAATTGCAGGTAATCTTTGCAGAACACTTGTTTAAGAAACCAACTTAAGCAACATCAGATTCAATCTAACGCAGTAGTTCAATTATTTTAATTAAAATTTTCAACGGGATCTTGTTATTTTGAACTATTATTACTAGAATTGGAAATATATCATGAGATGACGAGAAATTTAAAATTTAGCACCTACTAGTTTGTCACGATGAAGAGAAATATGAGGGTTTTTATTCTCATTGTAATTTCCAAGATATAATTCGACCTATAATCACACATTTCAAAACTCACTTGACTTCCCCTACTCATTTCATCTCAATTTGAAATTATAACAAATACCATTTTCATGGAGTTCACAAGTTCTACACTTACCATGCAAAAGATTCTCCAAGCTTCCATTGCTCATGTACTCATAAACTAACATATTAAGGCCTTTATCAACACAATATCCAACTAAATTCACCAAGCTGCGATGGTGCAGCCTAGCCAGCAGAGAAACCTACAAAATAGAAGGCCATGAATAAAGGCAACATACAATGGCAATTCGAGAAAGCACCAGGATTTAAAAATAAAAAATAAAACAAAATAAATAAAAAAATTAAAAAAATAATTAAAAAAATAGGAAGGCAACTTTGCTTGATTCAGACAACTAATCAACGGAATGGAAACATTGAAATTCAAGGGGCAAAGTAATATGATTAAAACCCACAAAACTTACTGCAAAAAAAAAGGCAACAGTTGAAGGGAATAAAATGGTATTTTATCTCAAATATAATGCTTTAGACAAATTGTTGGGCATTGATTACTGTAGTCATTACCTCCATCTGGAATTCTTTTTCCCCTTGTTTGGAACCAGAACCAAGAACTTTTACAGCAACCATTTCACCAGCAGGCATTGTAGCTTTATACACTGGCCCAAATGAACCTTGTCCCAGAACAGTTGTGAAGTTTTGTGTTGCCTTCTGAATGTCTCCGGAAAACACATGCTGATCTGAGGTAAACACTTGAGTAAAGAGAACTAATATTAATGAAGAAAACTAGATTGCTTACTTGTAAGAGTATCTTGGTATTCCCAATGCAGAAACAAATAGATCTTTCCTATGATTATTCCACCAGAAGCATTGAGGTTTCTTGGCAAGATACTCTAATTGCACAACGTTTACAAAATTTGAGATAGGTCCACTTGACTCAGTGATTGTATCTAACCCATTTGCATGTATAGGGAGGGTAGCTACAGAGCCCTCATTTGCACAGCAGCGCAGATGAACACGATTCTTGTCCCAGCAAATGGCCAAAAAATAGAAGAGATGTTTTAAGTATGCCAAGAGCCAAACCTACTGAGATGCCAATAATAACGAAGTTGACTTTCTGAACCATTATTTGTCCCCCTCTCTCAGGAATCAATCCAAAAAAAAAAAAAAGCTCCCACTGGTACTGTGCCTCGAGTCCTGTAATTAGTATACATGAAAGGCATTACAAGAAAACACAAAAGGAGGGTTTTGGAGTAGGTAATAGTGTTAAGAAAATGTTGTTCATTATACAATCCAGATAACTGAATAATGTGTACCAAACTTTCCCAAATCGTGTTGAGTTTATAACTCCACTCCATTTTCGGAATATAGCTATGTTATCTTGTTATCAGAAGAGTAGCACACACTTGAGCAACCTGTAATGGTTTGATAAGTATGCATGTCGGGAGCAATGTATAAGAGCGAATTTATTAGCGTTAATGCATGACTAAGCTATAGAACTGATGCTTTGTCTTCAAAACACGTGCACAGGTTAATAAGAGGTCAAAAAAAACCTATAGATGGTGCAGATTAACTTAAGTAGCTACAAGAGATAGAGAAGAGTCCAACCAGAACACCAGAAATAATCATAACTGATATATGAAACATGCCATTTGGCTTAAGTTAATAACCAGCAACATAAAATCTCGTCCAACAAACATCCCAAAAATAACAAAACGACATGCAAAAATAATGAGATTTCAATTTCAAGTTATTTCTACCCCATTTAACTTGGAGCAGAACTTGAAATATAATTTATACATTTAAACATTACCTCAGAACAATGGAATCTGTCATACCTCATCCAGGAATCTGACTAGCAAGCTAACATTTCTATCAAATACAACGCTGCAATAAACATAGCTTCTTTAATTAGATTGCTTGCCAAGTATGATTAATATCTCATCAGTAAAATCTTTTGTAAAGTGATCGAACTAGAAATGTAGAAAGAAGAAACCAAGAAAAGTACTTCACAAATTAAAGATCAGCATACCCTCAAGCCTCAATTGACAAAATCTTGAAACCCAAAGTGCAGAAGTAGATCCCGGAGCTACCCGGGGTTGATCATCATATAACAGTAGCGAATTCCAAAACCATAGAACCGGGGGAAAAAATTCATAGACTCACGTGTACGGTATGATCAAAACAGTTTACACGAAACTTCGTGATCAGGAAAAAACGAAAAATTAGCTGCCAAGAAATGAAAACCGAGAAGCCCAGAAAGCACAAAACAGTAAAATAAACGGCAACAAGTATTCCATGTTACAAATGGCATAATTCTTTTTCTCCATTCCATTCCATTAAGTAAACCAACAACCAGAAAGGGGGAGGGGGAAAAGGAATGAAGTGAAAAGAGAAGAATTACTCATTCCAGGGCTTGTAATGAAATAAGCAACATGGTATCAGTAGCTTAATTTTCAGGCGAGAGGCAGACAGGCAGTACAATCTGAAAACGAACTGAATTTTCCGCAGTTGATTATTTGCTAGCGGCAACGGAGTCCGGCATTAAAAAGCCAAATGCCCGGATTAGAGGGATTGAAAACGACTTTGGCAGTTCCGCCTTGTTTCTTCATTGTGGGTTCGGTTGATTTTTCGATAATTTTCATATTTTTTCTGATTCTTTTGCTGTCAACAATTTGATGCCTTGCTGTTTTGGCGGCTGGCCTGCTGTCAACCGAGGAAACTGAACGATCAACTATGGTGTAATTTCCACAAAGTGTCCCTCTTCTAAGTCCCTCGTTCACATTCACTAATTCTTTCATTCTTGGCTTACCGGTCTCGACATCAAATGTTTTTAGCCAATTTGGTCCTCTACATCGTCCATCTAAGATCAAGTGCGCCATCTCGTGCATGCAAATTAATGTGTGCAAGCCAATCACTCGAGTGCGGACGTGTCTTAGTAAGGACACATTTATCAAAATCTAGACGGTTGGAGTAGTAAGATTGATATTTACTAGTATACCGATGTACGGTGAATGTCGACCGTAAGATTCAGATGTAGCAAGAGGAAAAAGGAAAATGGTTGAAATAGAAGAACATGAGAAGGAAGAATGACCGTGACAACGGACAAACAACAATTTAATACTTTTTTGAGTTGGTAGGGAAGAAAGCCTCCTTACGGTCGGCAATAAAAATTATGCAAAAAAAAGAGAATCTTTTAATTTTTCATTTTCCTCATATGTATTTTTTTTTCTAATTTCTTATTTGTCTTTTGATTTTGATTCATTAATTAATTAATTTAAAAAATTCTTTGTTTTTATAGTGATATATAGGTTGTAGAAGAAAAAGAAACCTTATACTATCATGAGTCCCTTTTCAAAACCTTTCGAAAGTTTTATAACAAAACTTTACATCATGTGATGTTTTGTATGGATACATGCCCATGTGTATTTTAAATACACATAGCATTTATAAAATACACGTGGCGTGTATCCATACACACCATAAGGGATGAAAAGTTTGCGGGAGGTTTTTTAAAATTTTTCATACTATCATATAATATATATATATTTATATATATATACACACACACACAATATATGTGTCAAATTGAACGTCTCTAAATTTTATCAAGAGTTATTTATGGACTTGCAATTGTGGCAGGTCTTTTGTTCCAAAAAAAAAAATTGTTATAAGTAAAAATATTAGTTTTAATTTTTATAATTTTCACCATTAACTCGAGGTTTCATATTTCATTCAATTGAGTCTTCCACAATTTATTCAATTATGTTTTCTTTCTCTCTCCAAATGAAAATTAATTAGTTAATACTATACTTTAGAACAAATTCAATTGAGTCCCAATCATCTTGACATTTTAATTATGATCATTTTTCCTATAAAAACAATAATTTTTGTTTTCATTTATAGCTTATTTATTAACATTTCTAATTTAATTTAATAATAATAAAACCCACACATTTTTAAGTACTTTCGGAGTATCAAACTTCACAATTGAGGTCGATGAAATATTGACAAGTGGACATAGCGAATTAATTAATTAAGATCAATATATTTGTGAAAATTTTCTTAAACTTTATAATCATGTGATGTAATAAAAAATCAACATATATTGTTCCATGCTGTCACATTATTCCAATGCCTTGAAGTTTAACTGCTAATTTTAGAAAATCATTGTATCTCCCTCTTTTTATTAGAAAATTTTCAAATGAGCACGGTGTCCATTTGAAGATTTGTTACTAATTGTGGGATTTGTAATTGGTTGAGTATTTGAAAGAGTAGTACTATTTATCTAGACTGAAGACTAGAAACTAGTCTCCAATTGAGTTAGCATTTTTACATTAGGGGTGAGTGCATAATTATAAATATATAGAGACATCCACTCATTTCTTAACAAATGAAAAAATATGTTCAGTCTAGATAAATGATATTATTCTATTTGAAAATTCCCAATGATGACAATAACTTTCCAAAAACATTCCAAGAAATGGGCCATGGGCCCAACGTCTAGTTGTCAAAGTTTTCACTACTTAGAATACTTTATTATTACTTTATTGGGCATACTTTTTAAGCCCATTTATGTTTTCTCTAGATTCTCTTTCCCTGTCCCAATCTAATCTAAAGATGGAGTGCTACATAATGCACTCCCCCGTCCCGCACGTTCCCTAAACGCCCCACCAAGTCACGTGACAAAACCAGGTGACTTCGTAACGCTGGTCCAACTTCGCGCATCTCTAGTAAGTGCAAATGAGCCTTATTATTTGCAAGTAATTATATAATATGATCACGTGATATACATTGAGACGCATCACATGATTATATTTCTTATGTGATGTATCTCAGTACACATCATATACTCATATAACACCACATGATCAGCCAGTCAAACTATTCACAATTTTACTAGAATAATATTTTATCACAATCGAAATTGATTAAATGTTTTGAGAAAGAAGATAATACATTTTGAATAAGATAAGTTCAAACATAAATAGACAATCATATATTTCTTTTTGTACATTAAGAGAAAACTCCTTGTCGTCGATAATAATTACTCCCCCTCGTCATGCAAATTTACTCTCATTCTTCACATAAATTAAGAAATTTTAATTTTAATTAATATATAGTTGAAAAAGTACAATCCATATATATAAAAAAGTAGAGTTTGTCAAGCTCAATTTAATTATCGGGCATACTTAAAAATAATTTTCCTGCTTATTGGTTGGATTCTTTAAAAAACCAATTTGATGACGTCATTATTCTATTATTATACTTTTTCTTATTGTTATATTTTTCCTTTTAATTATTTAATTTAATATTTTTATTTTAAAATTCTATCTACATATTACAATTTGGTCAGATATATCTCATATTTGCTTAATAAATTTCAATTTTACTATGTCCGATTGTATAATTTCATAATTTTATGTTGTTCTACTATATTGTATTTTACTTTCTCAGTATAATACGTCCATGAAACGTACGGGTGTAAAGCATAGTAGTCTGTAAATGCACGGGTGTGAAACTAATATAGATAATGCTATTATGTTTTATTGTCTTTAAATGAAATAAAAAAATAAGAATTAAAAAAATTATTAGTTCAATTATTATACTTTTCCTTATTGTTATATTTTTCCCTTTAATCATTTAATTTAATATTTTTATTTTGGGACTCTATCTACATATTTGTTAGATATATCTCACATTTCCTGTAATGACCTGGCCATGAGCTACCTGCTCTGATACCATTTATAACGCCCCGACCGAGAGTTGCACTTGCTTGCTTCTCCTTGTAAGGGTTTAGGTGTGGTGATTATCTTAATGTTCATTATTTCTCATTTTAAAACTGGTAAAGTTTGTGACTTAATTGATTTTATATTTATACTTGAAGTATGTAATAAATCCATGTCACAGAGTTTTATAGTCCATAATGTTCATCATTTCAACGTCAACTGTTAGCAGTGATGATGCCGATGATTCCCATAGGTCTTAACTCGATAACATTAGCATATAGACACCCGTGCCTAAGGTTTTCTGAGATCTCGATTCACATAGTTCCAAGCACATTGAATCCCTAATCGAGATTACTTTGCGATATTAACCTCTCCTTCCCTTCCTTCTACCTTCGTTAGCACATCATGCCTTTAACGTTTCATGTTACTTTTATTTTTGAGTGTATAAAGAAGATCTATTATTTATTTATAATTAGAGATTCTTTCTCTATCGTCTTCCCTTACATGATTTGTTTTTAGCTTCAATGAATATATTAAAGGGGGAGAGAGAGAGAGAGAGAGAGAGAGAGAGAGAGAGAGCATTAGATGGAAAGATGAGAGGGATGATTGCGTGAGAATTTGTGAAGAACTCAACTCCTATTTATAGCCAACTCAAGGGGACAACAAGATCTTTCGGCAATCATTGCATATATTCCTTAGCCTTGGTTAGCTTAATGACTCATAAATCTACTTCATATTAGGCTATATGAGTCATTAGTTTGGGAAATGATTGTGTTTTATGTATATAGATATTCATATGCCTTACGAAATATCTCTTATCAAAACAATATTTTAGTTCCTTTTGTTTTCTCCGAAATTAATCTCGACTCTCATTTTTCATGAATTTGTGTAGGCTACGAGCATTTCTTGTACTACTAAATCTTTAATATCTAATTTCATATAGTCAGTAGCCACTTTCTAAAATTATTTTAAGAAAATATATTGAACCAAATCTAAATTTCTTAAGTCATTCAAATACTTTACTTCATCTTATGATTAATACTTATGATATGTTATGTAATAATAATTTTTTTTACGGGTCGTTACAAACTACCACTTTAAAATAATTTCTTCCTCGAAATTATCATGAAATATCTAGGCTAAATCTTATAAAAGAAGCATTTAAAACTTCACAACATAGTTTACCATGTACATAAAATATTATAGAGTAATAAATATCTCAACACACATGGTAAAAATTGTCTTGGGCGTAAAAATGGTATATCGTAATATCCAAAGTTTTGAACAAAAAAATGAACATTATTCAGATTAACACGTGGCATGATGACTTTAGATTACATCTACCTTATACATGTGATGACATCATCTTCTATAGATTTTAATCAAAATATTAAAAATAATTCTTCTCTCAACTTGATGGTTTAATGCCAACTTAACTGTACAACAATCTTTAATTGGACGCCATTTTTTTCCTTGACATTGCCTGCTATATAATTGTTTTCACACGTTTGACACATAAAACAAGTTGTTTCCCAAAAACTTCTAGGTCATTATGATGTTGGCATCAACTCCTGAGACTAAATTAAAATTCTTTGAACTAAAATTACTCTTATGAAATTTACAAAAATGGTGTTTCAACTAGTGCGTGTCCAAATTTCGTAATATTTAAAAGTTAGAGAGCATTAGTAACGTTTATAAAATTTTGTATAATTAAATTCTCTGAACTTTAGAGACTGAATCATCGTCTGTTTTGAGTTAAAGAACATACATATAACCTTACTAAAAATTACTTTGAAGATCCAATTATGAATCTCTTGAAGTAAAACGCATGGGTCTGATGTAAATTTTTTAATTCCTTGCATTATACTTAATTAAATATAAGCAAAGACAAACTATTATTTTCTTTTGCACTTCCACTTGATAAATAATTTTCTTTGCCAAACTATTAGCTCCCTTTGACTCACAATATAGGCTTTTTGTTTTTTTTTTTTTTTTTTTTGGTAACTTTCATTCATTATAAACATCATCAAAACCTATATTTGTTTTATAATGATAGATAGAGTAACACTTTAATACAACAATGCGTGAACATGTAATGGAGAAGAAAAATAGGAGAAACCTTATATTAATTAAAGATAAACTACTAAATGTTTGGTAAACGATCTTCAAAGATCAAGTTTAATTTGAATATACTTGAATGTCACAAATATTGCATGAAGGGCACAAGATTCGAATATTTTTGGCTCAAGAAAAGCTAACTCTACATGCTTTGAATTATTTCAAAAATAATTTCACTAATAATTCTCATGTAAATACTACTTCCAATAAAATTCCATGATTTCAAAAAAGTCTTATATCACAATTTGCTCATTTGATCATTTCGCTTCTAGATTTCCTTTTTTTAAAGATAGATTTATCCAATACTTAGTCAAATTCTTCTTCTTTCATATATATATCGATACTAGTAGCAATATCAATACTTTCGGTTATATAAGTAACACACTGGTTTATCAGTACTAGAAGGCATGTGTAACGACCCGAAAAATCTACCTATGTGCATTATGACTCTTGTTATTGTTAAGTAGAACTATTAAATTATTTTAATGATTAAGTGATGAAAAGATAAAAAATAAATGCAAAATATATTAATATTTATAATAGACGACTTTAGTCGTTTACTTTAGCATGTTTTAACTTTTCTTATTGTTAATGATTTTGGAGTTTTCAAAATACTATGATGTAGTACTCTCTAAGAGCTTCGCATAAACACCAATAACTCTTTATTTGGATTTCATTTGACCTTTCAAAATTAGGTCGAATTATGAATCGATAGATAGACGAAGAAAGAAAAAGAAAAAAAAGATATTCAATACATGGTTGCCAAGTGGCAAACATGTAGAGAAACAACAAATACACCATGTGGGGAAAATGGGAGGAAAGATGGAAGCAAACTATAGGGTGATTTAGTACTCTATGAAGTGTTGCCAACTGGCAACAATGTATGGGACATTACCTATTATAAATATGAAGAGTTTTGCTCTTCTCATTGGACAAAAACCATCCATTTCCTCTCCCTCCCTCTCCCTCCCACTTCTACATATTATTTTTTAATCCCTTATGCTTTCGCATATGGTCACTTTAGTCCTGTAACGATAAAATCCATTCTTTACCGCAATACATAATTCTAAACAAGCAATA
>CAVNYN010230564.1:0-38526 GCA_963692815.1 Nyctanthes arbor-tristis
GCCTTGTTTTTCCTTGGCAAGTTCTGGTAGACTAACCGTTCTCCAAGTACTTTAGAAGCAAGTAAGAAATTCACACTCCAATTGGTCCCAACTATCAATTGAACCTGTTGGGAGATCAGTGTACTATTTGAATGCTAAACCTTCAAGGAAGCGGACGAACTGTTTGACCAGAGTGTCATTATAAGTGCCAGCATTATTGAAAGTCTTAATGAGATGGGCAACATGTTGCTTTGGGTTATCTTTTCTATCAAAACATTGAAATTTCAGAGGTTGATAGCCGAGTGGCATCCTCATTTCATCAATTCAACGAGTATATGGTTTGGCATATACCATAGAAAAGTGTGGTGAGCCACTATATTACGCTCAAATGGTGTCAGCAATCATATGCTAAAGTTGTTGAACAAATAAAGAGCCAACAGAGACTTGAGTGGTATCATGAAAAACATTTTGCACCACAGCCCTGTCACGCTGGTTCGGTTCAACTTTTAGCCTCTGCGAGTTGGGTTGCAATTTGCAAGCGGCCAAACCGAGCCGGTCTAGTGCAGTCGGGGGTTTGGCCCGGCCAAGTCGAGCTGGAACCGAACTGTACATACCCAATTTGATTTAACCAGTTTGAACCAGTTGGTTTGAATCAGTTTGGTCTAAACTAGTTTGAATCGAAATAATTTTCTTTTTTTTTTTCCGCCGAAAACGTGTTTTAGAATTAAGAAAACAGAAGCCATATTTCACAATACAAATTCAAAACACCACTTTCTTCAACCTAATATAATTCACAATACAAGAAGCCTTATTTCACAATACAAGAAGCCTAATTTTGTTGGCACTTTCAAAATCAGATTTGCAATAGCTTTCAACACGGCAAGTCGGCAACATCCAAAAGATGAAAAGAATCCACAAAAATAGAAAAAGATTTGCAATAGCCTTATTTTGTTGGCACTTTTAGAATTAGATTTTGCAATAGCCTTATTGTCTTTCCAGTCTCCATTTCCTTCCCTCTTGTCCTTTCCGCCACTACTGTTACTGCTAACGCGGCCTCCACCACGGCCGCTGCTACGCATCTGTCTATGAGGCTTCTGCCGCGGCTGTGGCTCCATTCTACCACTTCTACTACTGACCAACGTGACATCCGCTGCTACCACTACTGCGTCTGCGCTCGCCGCTAACTCCGGTACCGCCGCTGACCTTCTACCGCGGCCGCCTGACCTCTTTCAACTCTCTCTATAAATGTCTGAAAACTAAAACCCTAAGCCCAAAACTCTAGTACTCTTTTAAGTAATGAAAATAGGCCTGCAAATTGGGCCTAAAAAAAACTTGGGCCAAATTTAGGCTTAAAAAAATAAAAATAAGGGGTCTAACCCGGAACCCGACCCTACCCAAACAGACCCATTGTCAAGTTGACCGGCCTATTGGACAGGTCTCTATTTGTAATTTGGAAAACCAACTTAAAGTCGGGCACGGGCTCAGGCCCGGGCCAAAACCGACCCGATGCTCAGGCCTGCTTGCACCTTTCTTTAGAAGAACATATTTTCTAGGCTAATTTCTACCCCAGGGTTTTGGAGCTCCAACTTTTGCATTAACGTTGCAATTTGAGCGTCCTTCTCTTCTAAGGACATAGTCAATTTTTTAATGACCAAAGCCAATTGTTGCATTTAGTCATTTGAACTTGGGTTCACTTCGGTGACCATTACGAGCTCCAAAGATTCATCGAAAGTTGTGTAGTTACCCCATTTTCATGGAGATGAGTTTGACGGAGTAGACCCGGGAACTGATTCATTGCTTGACACAGAACGAGAATGGGGACTTTTTCTCGTGCCTTGAGATTTTCCTGACGTTGATCTTGACCTTTTTTTGGTTTTGAGGGATTTAGAGCCCTTTTTTGAGAACTTTCTCAATGGTGAAACCAATTAAGTTTCCCGGGTCCCTGTCCGGGTGCGTGTCGAGCAGAAAATGTCAACAAATGTCTCCTCAAGAGGAGTCATAATTTCCCTTCATTTGTCGCTTGTCATTGCGACTTTGGTACTTGAAATTGGAGAATTTTACGGACTTGAAAGATGAGAGGTAAGAGTGTCCCACAAGGCGTGCCAAGAAATTTGTAACAAACAAATTTCATGCATATTAAAATAAATAATAAGGAATTTCGTTACAATTGGAATTTGATAAAATTACAAGTGGATTGACACTCTTGTAATTTACCAGGTTGCAAAACTCCTCTAATTAATGATTCCAACTTTGAAGATGAAGTGCCACACGACTTGATCTTGGGCTTGCAATCAATTTGAGACTTGAAGCCTCAATTTTCATAGATTTCCAAATCTAGACTTGAAACTTGGAGGAAATTTGAGACCTAAGCCTAAGGATTTGTAGATTTCCGAATTTGGATTTGAAGATTTGATTTAAAGAAGATTTTGATCTCCTTTTATTTTTCGGCTTTCTTCCTTTGAATTTGCTTTGAAACTTGACTTGGAACTTGATTTAGAATTTAAGAAGACTTTGATCTTCTTGGACTTAAAGAGAATTTGATTCTCTTAGCCTTAGAGAAAATTTGGCTCTCTTACTTTTCTCCTTGAAATGCTTATGTAGGAAATTTGTGTCTGGACCCCAAAACCCTACGACCAATAGGGTTTATATAGACCACAGTCATGGGCAGTAGAGTGGGCTTACGAAATGAACTAAATTTTGGGCTTTTGATTATTTAATTTAATTGGGTCTATCTAAAACTTTGGACTTTAATTTACCTTTAAAATTAGTTGGGTTAATTATCAAAATTAAACCTGACCCAAATAATTTTTATTTAATTTAATTTTTCGATGTCTACAGTAAGTAATCATGTTACATTCATTTGTTGGATATGAGTGATGCTTTGTAGTGCATTTGTTGGGAGTTGGTTGGTTGGCATGAGTTAGAACTTTAGATTAGTAAGGGTAGTGCATTGGTGACATCATGGGGTGGTGTTGGTCCTCTATCTAATGACTCTGATCAGGTAGAGCTCTTGGTGAGTTTCTATCATCTCATTAGGTCCTTTGGGTGCCGTGTGTGTGAGATGAGTGATAGAGGAGTACCCCCATTAACTTTTGGTCTTTAGTTTACCAGTTGACTGAGTGATGTGAGCAATTTGTGAGCTTGTGTTATGGTGAGAAGGGGGATTGGTTCTCCTGGGAGATATACACATGAGGAAGGGAATTAGTGTGCTCATATGGGGTCATCTTTGCATTAGTTGCATTCATGGCTATATGCTGATCTTTGTTTTCCTTTTAGTTGTGTTTCTCATCATTTTTGTCAACTATTTGCTCTTGATTATTTCATGGCTTGATATCTTTTAATTTGGTGAGTATCTTTGCGTTTTTCTTGTGAGTTTATTAGGTATCAGGTGTAGGTTTGTTAGGTTTTTTGTTACCTAATAAACTCGGGGCGATGATGGATATTGTGGGATTAGGTTTTCTAAATCCATAGGCGAAAGCCATTGATTGGATATCATTATTAAATGCCAAAGATGCAACTAATTGGTAACCGAAAGCATGATAGCTCGTCTTGGAGTAATGTGTTCTGTCACGGTTGCTCGACGAGTTGAACCTAACAACACACTTGAACTTTGTTTGGAATATAAAATCATATATTCACTTTGCTTGGCAGATGAAGTGTTGGCTGATTACTTGTTACCTTATTTAACCATCATTTACACTATATTTAGTGGTCATTTGTCCCATTTACACCAAACGAATCTGCCTTTTGCTCACAAGAAAACTTTCTGCCTCGTTTTCTAATATAATGTCGTGTTTATTGAGTTGGGTTTCTTGTGGTGTTGTTGAGTTAAATTGCTTGGATTGGTTCCACTTTGTGTGCAGTTACCTTGGTTGCAGATTGGTTTTGTGCCCTGAGATTATTCTTCCACAAGTGTTGATAAAGATTGAAGAAGAACATTTTATTTTCTATTCATTTCTTGTTTTATTTCAATCTTTGTACGCTTTGAATATAGATTAATACATTGTTTTACTTTGTATTTTGCAAGGATAATCTTTACAGGAGATCTGGAAAACATTTGAATCTATCTATAGGAGGCAAAATTACAAGTGTATGCAGAGAAAGGGATGCTGAATCTCATAGAAAAAACAAGGATTTATCTATTTGTACCGATAAATGTTTAGATACGTTTACAGAAAAGTGTGAACTTATAATTTTACCCCATGTTATGCTCTAAAAGAAAGAGAAAATATGTGGATAAAATTATAATTTTATTTCTTATCTATAAAACGATGGAATAAGAAAATCCAGTCATCCACAATGGAACATCACATGGACAATGTCAAATGTTTAGTTTTGTCGAATACTAATTATATTTAATTTGGAATGATTAGATGAAATATAAAATTAGTTCTTTGTGTCTTTTCTAATTGTATAGATATTTTATAATTTTTTAAGTGTCATATATTGTCGACATAACTTTCCATGTATCGCACCTCTGAGAAACTAATAATAATAATTCTCCTCATCTATTCTTTCTCCCTAAAATATTTTAAGGCAAAACAAAAATAACTTTCTTTATAAAATTTAGTTACATTATGGAGCTTCAAACTTAGCAAGCACTCACTTAAAAAGAAAAATCAATAAAGTAAAATAGAAATTAAATAAAATAGTGTCACTAGCTAGTAGGGCGGTAAATTTAAACTGCAAAATTGCGGAACCAAACGAAAACTGCAATTTGGAAGCCGTTGGTTTGAGTACACATGTATCCGTCGACGATTGGGTTTTGAATCCAATCAAACCACTTTAAAATGGTGTGGTTTAGGTTTTAATTTTTCCAAACCGTTTCTAACAGCTAACCCGCTAAATTTAAGAAAAAAAAATTCATGGCATAGTTTATGAAGACCTATTCAATTTCTAATAAACCTATTTAAATATAAACACCTTTCATTTCCCCATTAAACCAACCAATCACAATTTCTCTATTGGTTACTCTCCCACAAAGTCTCAAACTTAAATCTTAACAACTTCATGGCAGACCTCATCAATTTAATGTTTCACCGATTTGTATGTGACGAGTTGAACGATGATATTTATTGGAAGTACTAAGAAAGAATAATTTATTTGATTTCTTCGCAACTTTTTATTTTTAGATTACAATCCTATTTTCTTGTAATAGTATCATTTTTATCTTATTTTCATCGTAAATCTACATATGTCACTTTTACTAATTACTTACCAACATTACTTTTATATTTACTATTAAAGTTCAAATGATATAAGGAACAATTTTTTGCAATTCAAAATTTGTTTTATTGTACAATACCACATAGTATTATTGCAATAAATCTTTATACCCTCGACAAATAGTTATTTCTTAACTAATTTAGAAAGCATTAATTTTTTCTGTTGGCATTTGAAACCGCACCAACCCGCAAAAAAATGGTTTGGTTTGGTTTCGGAAATCAAATAGTTTGGTTTTGTTTGACTTTGGAAATCAAATAGCTTGGTTTAGTTTGGTTTGGTTTAAGAAACTTGTAAACTGCTATAAACGGTTTGGTTTGAGATTTGATAAAAAACTACCTAAACTGAACTGCTTTCACCCCTACTAGCTAGTGAGTTGATGTGTGTGTATATATATTTTAAGAAATTAAAAAAAAAAGAGAAATAGTGAGTACATGCACATTAGTTAATGTGTCATGTCAAATACAGGCCAAATTCGCAAAAGGGTTAATTTCACAAATGTGGGAAATTATTTTTTAAAAATGTGATGTTGAGCATGAATGTTGGGAAAGAATTGATTTTCCATTCGATTGTGTAAATCAATTCATTTTCCCTGGTTTGAACTCATTTTAATGCATTTTAATGAGAAATAAAAGAGAAAATGAATGGTTAAATGATGGAAATTTGTGTAGTACATACATGTTTATTTAAAAATAGGGTTGTAATCGGTTTACGTAATGTAAGTCGTACTCTAAAATGAAATGAATCTTGGGCACTAATGACATTTAAAAAACAATAATTTTCTAGCACCCATATGGATGCAGACATGAGTGAGCTGGGTCTTTATAAGCACACAATATGAGTGCGACATGCATCTGTTTGTAAACTCATTTTAATGAGTTTTAATGAAAAATAAAAGAAAGAATGAGTGAAGTTGAATATTGAAGATTTGTATAGTACATACGGATCCCACGAAATATATGTAAATATAATTAGTTTAACCAATTTTTATTTTAAAAAAAAGAATTGATTTGCAAACAGGCTATCAATTCTTTTTTTAAATAAAAATTGGTCAAACTAATTTTATCCACGTATTTTATAGGATTCACATGTACAACACAAATTACCATTATTCAATCCCACTCATTATCCCTCTTATTTTTCATTGAAACTTTGCAAATCCGCTAGAATCATTTTTTCGGTTTGTTGACGTGGATCTTGCGGCATTTTTTTCTAAAACCAACCAAATAATAAAATATATGCATGGCAGTTTATTCACGTAGTTGAGTATGATCGAATTTCAAAATCTCATAATTGATTGACAATTTCCACTCATATAATTGATCAAAGTGGGCAAAACAAAGTTTTAGAAACCAATTTCTAACCATTGGAGGCATTTTTTTTTTAATGCATACAGTCGACGAATAAACGGAGGTGGAGGAGGGAACCATTAAATTTTGAAGATCGGTGGGACTGGCTCGTAAATTGGAATTGCCGGCGGAGGTGGCTAGTAAATCGGTGGTTTGTTGATTGGAAATGGAGGCATAAATGGCTGGTAAGCTGGTGGCTCTGGATTGTAGATCGGAACTTGCGGAGGAAGTGGCTGGTAAACCGGTGGTGGATGTAGCATTACAGGGGTCTTTGGTTTGGCAGGAGGCTGGGAAATTGGTGGTTTTGGCACATTAATTGACGGAGGATATGGTGGAAGTGGCTTTTGAACCGGTGGATTTTGTTTATAGATTGGAATTGGTGGAGAAAAGGACGGATGAACCGGTGGTTTGGCTGGAAGCTGAGGTGCTGGTGGTTTTGACGGCGCTTGAAATGGCGGAAGTGGCTTTTGAACTGGTGGCTTTGGTCTGTAGATTGGAATTGGTGGAGGTGGCATTGCAGGTGGCTGAAGTTGGTTAGGAGGCTGAGAAACTGGTGATTTTTGGGGAGGACATGGCTTTTTGATTGGGATTGAGGGCGAAGGTGATTGGTAAACCGGTGGTTTGGAGATCGGAACGGCTGGAGGAAGTGGCTTTTTGACTGGAATTGGTGGTGAAGGTGACTGGTAAACTGGTGGTTTGGAGATTGGAACTGGTGGTGGAAGTGGCTTTTGAACCGGTGGCTCTGGTTTGTAGATTGGAATTGGTGGAGGAAGTGGCTTCTGAACCGGTGGTTTCTTGATTGGAACTGGCACAGGAGGTGGCTGGTAAACTGGTGGTGGGAGTGGCTTTTGAACCGGTGGCTTCGGTTTGTAGATTGGAATTGTTGGTGGAAATGGCTTCAGAACCGGTGGTTTCTTGATTGGAACCGGTAGCGGAGATTGCACGAGAGGTGGCTGGGATTTAGTAGGGGGCTCAGAAACCGGTGGTTTTGGCCCGTAAACAAGTGGAGGAGATGGAGGAAGTGGCTGAGAAACTGGTGGATTGCTGATCGGGACTGGTGGAATAGGTGAGATTTCAGGAGGTTGGGAATAAGCCGGTGGCATCGAATTAAAAACAGGGGGAGGCACGTTAACGGGAGGGAACGGCGTCCAGAAAACCGGCGGAAATGGAGGCCAAAAAGGCCATGGAGTGAACGGAATAGGAGGGTACTGGAAAAATGGCCACGGGAAATCTGAAGAAGGGCAAAATGTAGTCGAAAACTTGAGATTTCCCTTGGGTTTCAACCAGTGTTTTTCATCAGTTTCCGATTTGAAAACAAGAATCTTGGATTCTTGTAAGCCATTTGGTGGTGGACATGGTGTAGAAGATGCACTATAAAGTTGTGCATAGCATTCCCTTTTGAGTTTTCCTTTCTGCACAATCCTTTCAGGAAGTAAAATCTTGAATTTTCCTTCTTCATCAAGTGTTCCCTTCCCCAAATTGGTTCTCATTTCTCCATTCTTCATCTTGCAATCAATGGTTACATATAGCCCTGATGCCAAACACGGAAAAGAAATCATAAATCAATAACGGTTTTGACCTGATTTAGTATATAGAATAGAATAAGATCAGAAAACAAAGATATATAATAATAATAATAATAATGAGTTATTATCAAGAATACCCAAAAAGGCTCGACTAGACTTGATGTTACTCTCTTGGCAATCAGCACACTCTGCACTTCCCATAACTTCAATTTTCTTGCCATTTGCTTGGTAAAAATTTGCTCCAAAATCAAAGAATAGAATGATGGCCAGAAGAAATATTCTACAAAGGGAATAACCCCACATAATTGGAGTAATATAACACTAGAAGGTGTTTATTTTATAATATATACATATATATATATATATATCGAATATTAGGGCTGACGTGATGCATATGTAGAGAAATTCCTGTCATGTTTGGTCACACACACTAAAAGGAAAATATTGTCATCTTAGCAAAACCATAATAAAACTATCTCATTGAATGAGTTCAAGTGCAAATTTATGTTCTCTTTCAAATTTACTTGCCAAAGTCAAAGGAATGGAGTATTGTTTAGCCTATTAAATGCATGAGTTATGCCATTTGAACAAAAATAAATACAAAAAATCTAACAAAATTGACACATAACACAAGCATGTTTTTCAACACATCATATCACTTTTACATCAACACTTATCACATAACTCACATGTCAATTTTGTCACATTTTTTGTCTATATTTTTATCCAACTAGAATTTTTCTAAATGCATACTTAGTTGGCAAATGATAGTCCACTACATATAATTAATTTCATAATTTCCTATGAAACATGTTGTAGAGAAATCATTTCGATCTCAGTAAAAATTTGTTATGATTTATATAGCATTATTAGAGCATCAACATTGGTAATGTTAAAATTAACTATTTACATAATCAAAAAGTAGAGTTTTTAATGATTGTTAAAAGACACATAAGCAAGTTAGATTTAACTATTAATTTATACTATATTGGTGATTCTAACTAAAAAAGTTAAATTTAATTATCAATTCAATAGTCAAATGGTGGGCTAATCCCAATTTAATTAAAATAAAAAAAGAAATAATACCACATAAAGTGTTAAGTTTATTGTTAATTTTAACAACAAAACTAACAACTTGTTAAATTATATACATTTTAGCAATCACTTTAACACTACCAATATAGATTGTTTTTTGAGTTGTTAACTAACAATCTCACTAACAACCTACTTTAGTACTACCAATGTGGATGTTCTTACAACAATTTCGAGCGAAAAGTCACGTCGAAGAATAATAATAATAATAATAATACTTCATCCGTCTCACAAAGATATTCTCCTTTCAAATTTCACATAGATTAAAGAAAAATAATTAATATACTTGGAAAAGTAAAACTAACCCATAGAATTCCTATAATATACCTTTATTTGCTCATGAAAAATTGATTAGTTCACACATAACTAAGTTGACTATATTAATAATGTGGTTAATTCCTAAAAACATTAAATAGGGGTATGCTAGGAATAAGAAAATTTTAATGCACCTCTAAAAAAGAAAGGGTAATATAATTTGAGACATACAAAAAAGGAGAATGGGAATATCCTTTTGGGACGGAAGGAGTAATAAATAATTGGATAAAGCGAAATGCCATATTACACTGACAGTACTAATACCGTATTTTGTCCTTCCAAAAAAAAATAATAATAATAATACCGTATTTTGATACAAGTCTACTACTTACGCAGTTGGTTTCATGCCGAAGAAGTAAGCTTGACTTTGAAAAGATGTCTCGAGTGCTTAACGACTAAAATTAGGAATGAATCTTCTTTTTTAAATAGAAAAATGAAGGAAAAAAAATGAAATAGTAAGAGAATTCAAACTTCCAACGTATTATAGGATTTGTACAAGGGTAATAATATATAAAAGTTTTAAATTTTCAACTTGTGTAAATTAAATTTTGACATATATATTTGAGTGCTATATGTACATATAATCTGTAGGAAATTTGTACGCACTCTCCAAACAATTGTCGTCTTAAGAAAAATGAGACTAAACATATTTAAGTAAATAAAATATAGGGAGAGCTTGTACGAATTTTATTGTACAAATAGCATTTCTCTTAGGCCCTCACCATTTATAGGAATTAAGATTGTTTTAACAATTTCAAGGTTTTTTGTCATATAGATTCATTGTTATATTGGCGTTGGTTTTATTGATCAATTAAACATATCTATTATACAACTTTTGTCCAAATTAATTTGATTCACTTTGTTTTTTTATAAGGATTAAGAATTGTAGTGGAAGATATATTTTGTAATCTCTGTGTGTTTTTTTTTCCTTTCTTTTTTTTTTTGCAAACTTGTAATCTGTGCTTTTAATTTACCCCCTTTCAATAAGTATATAATTTAAAATTATAGTTTTTTTTTTGACAAAAACTTTAAAATTATAATTATAACTAAGTATTAAATAGTTGGCTAATTTGTAAAATGATGTAGATTAGAATTTTTAATATGAAAAAAGAGCCATATCTTTGGATCAACTTGGACGGTGTATTAAGAATGAATGGAATAATTAAATATTTTTTTGGGTTACACGATATATTATATCATTGGATTTTTGTTTTAAAGTCAACAATGACAGCTAGATTTTTTTGACTAGTCATCATCGTTATTATATTTATTAAAACCTTTTCCCACCAGTAACCATCATCATCTTTACATTTCAAAAAAAAAAAAAAATAATAATAATAATAATAATAGCCATCTTTAAATGGTATTTAATGACCAGTCCACTCAACAAAATTATTACCTCCGTTACACTAAGGAAATCTAGTTTTTCTTTTTCATCGGTCTAAAAATATAGGTATCATTCATTTAAAAATATAGTTAGAATATTAATTTTTATACCCTTATTTAATTTAATATATGCACTGTATTTAACAAAATAATACTAATATTACTTAAAGTCAAATAGTTATAAATAAAAGGATATATTAAGGATATGATATTAAATTTTATCTTTTCAACACTATTAATTATATTTTTTAAATATTTATAAATATTAGAATTGGTCAATCTTTATGAGACGGAGATAGTACATTACATATATCTTTATATTTAATTGAGTTTGTCATTTAATGACAACATATTACCTGTCATTACTGAATAATGGATAGCACAGTGGGTTTTTGACACCCATAGAAGGTGCCATATGCATTACTCGTACAATAAAGTTGACTTTATTTGACACTAGTTACAGTTAGGCGTGGGCAAAAAACCCGAATCTGAACGGGTAGTGAATAAAATTATGTCCGAATAGGTACCTGAACCCGAAACTAAATGGGTTTAGACTGGCTTTGGGCATGAGTTAAAACTCGAAAAGCCCGAAAATACTCAAACATTTTTTTTTTCTCTCAAAATTTTTAAATTCAAATTTTTAATTAATTCTCACAATCCACAAAACTATCTCCTTCATTTCACAATCACATTTTCAATACACTCGTCTCCTTCACACACGCAAAACAAAACTCAAGATTTGTGTAAAAGATATGAATTTTTCTTTTTCTATGAAGATTTTACTAGTTTTTTTATATATATATATAATGTGATTTGTATAAGATAAATTATTTTTAATCAATTACTTAACAACACTGCAAGTTTATTATAAACCTGTAAACCTATAAAATTAGAATATAAAGAAAGTCACCCTCCAAAAAAATATAAATAAAGCCAATTAGCCAAATACTAGTTTCTAATTGTTAACTTTATTATATTAGTATCTAATTATTATTCTCATTTAAGTGAATTATATGTGCTTTAAATTTTTTGTTTTTCTTATCCATTTAAATGTTTCTTTTTTCGTTTATGCGTTTATATAATATGCGCTAGATACCCAAAAAACCCGAACAAAACCCGAAATATTACCCGAACCCGAACTGAGACCGAACCCGAACGGGCTTGCCATTTTCAAGACTGAACCCGAACCCGAACCGAAATATTTGGTCCGGATCTGGTCAGTGTAATACCCGAACTCGAAATCCGAACGCCCAGGCCTAATTACACTACTAATGTGGCGTGTCCACTTCCAATTACTGTGAAGTGCTCAAATGCACGTCAATCATACATCTGTTAGTGTCTGGGATTATATCATTTTGTGAGTGCCTAACCTTAACATTACTCTTTAAAATGACTATTCATTTTACATTTTAAAAACAGTGTATTTTGGTTCTAGAAACCAAATTAAAAGAATAAAACTTCCTGTTTTATGAATTTATTGTTACATACTTTAATACATGTCGTAGTTTAACGAAATCGAGTTTAATTCTATTGGCAATAAAAGTCGGTGGTTATTTTTTTTATTAACCTACTTTAGTTGGTTAGAACATTTGAGATCGGCTCTTTAAATATAAGAGACACTCTTTAATTTAAAGAGTAATCTATATCATCATATCATAATATATATATATATATTAATCAATAATTTGTCTGGTTCAATTTGATTGTGGGTTCAATTAAAAATGATTTTTCTGCTCATTATCTGGCTCCTTTAAAAAACCAATTGATGATGTCCTTATTCTATTATTATTATATTTTTTATTGTTATATTTTTCCTTTTAATCAATTAATTTAATATTTTTATTTTAAAACTTTATCTACATATTAATTTAATATTTTTATTTCAGAACTCTATCTGCATATTATATTAATATTTTTATTTTGAGGCTCTATCTATATATTAATTTAATATTTTTATTTCAAAATTCTATTTATATATTACATTTTAATCAATTTTACTATGTCCGATTGTATAATTTTATACTTTCTCAGCATAATTTGTCTGTGAGATGCACGAATTTTAAATATAGTAGTCCGTAAATGTACGAGTGTGAAACTATATAGATTATATTATCAGATTTTATTACCTTTAAAGGAAATAAAAAATAAGAATTAATAAAAAAAATTATTAGTTCATTTATTATACTTTTTCTTATTATTATGTTTTTCTTTTAATCAATTAATTTAATATTTTTATTTTAAAACTCTATCTACATATTACATTTAATATTTTTATTTTGGGACTATATTTATATATTAATTTAACATTTTTATTTCAAAACTCTATCTACATATTAAATTTTAATCAATTTTACTATATCCAATTATATAATTTCACGATTTTATATTCTCTTAATATATTATATTTTACTTTCTCAACACAATATGTTCATGAAATGCACAAGTGTTAAACATAGTAGTTAGTAAATGTACATGTGTGAAACTAATATAGATTATACTATCAGATTTTATTGCTGTAAAGGAAATAAGAAATAAGAATTAATAAAAAAAATTTAGGTTCATTTATTATACTTTTTCTTATTGTTATGTTTTTCTTTTGAATCATTTAATTTAATATTTATATTTTAAACTTTATCTACATATTACATTTTGATTAAATATATCTCACATTTGCCTAATAGGTTTAAATTATATGAAAATAGATAATATATCAATATTGATTTGAGTATTACATTTCCTTTTTATTATACTTTTCCTTTTAATCATTTAATTTTATACTTTTATTTTGGGACTTTATTTATATATTACAATTTTGTTAGATATATCTCATATTTGTCTAATAGATTTTAATTTTACTTTGTTCGATTGTTTAATTTTATCATTTTATATTCTCTTACTCCATTGTATTTTATTTTGTCAGTATAATATGTCTGTGAAACGTCCAGATGTGAAGTATATTGTATCCGTGAAACGCACGAGTGTGAAATTAATATATATTATACAATCAGATTTTATTATCTTTAAATGAAATAAAAAATAGGAATTAATAAAAAAATTATTGGTTCAATTATTATACTTTTCCTTTTAACTATTTAATTTAATATTTTTATTTTGAAACTCTATTTACATGTTACATTTTAGTTAGATATATTTTACATTTGCCTAATAGATTTTAATTCTATAAAAATAGATAATATATCAATCAAGATTTCAATATTATTATCATTATATTTTTCCTTTTAAGCATTTAATTTAATATTTTTTAAGATTCTATTTACGTATTACATTTTGATTAGATGTATCTCATATTTACCAAATGAATTTCAATTTTACTTTGTTCGATTGTATAATTTTATGATTTTATGTTCTCCTACTCTATTGTATTTTACTTTGTTGCTATAACATGTTTATAAAACATACGGTTGTGAAGTATATATAGTGCGTCTGTAAATGCACGATATGAAACTAAATATAGAATTATGCTATCGAGTTTTATTATAATAAAAAAATTATTGGTTCATTGAGATACCGATGGACTAATAACAAGAATTTAAAACTATATCAACAAAATAAAGAATTGATTGTATGCTACTTACAAATATATGATACACAATAATTCCATGTATATTGTGTTTTTTAATTTCTTTATAACATTAAACTTGACAAGCACAATTATGATATATTTTATGTATGAAATTTCTTTAGAACTATACCCATGTAACGCACGGGTAGAAATCTAGTAATATATAATACAAGAGTTTTCAATTGGATTTGAATTCTTAATTGCAATTTTTCCGTCTATAATTTTCTGACATCATCATGATATTGCAAAATTTTTCAAAATTTATTCTATAATTCCTCATCCTTTTAAAATCACAAAATTTTGTCTCTTCATAATTTTCAAATTTTCCTTTCTTAGAATCTTTGAATATATGGAAATCAATCCCAAAAAATATCACTTTTCTATTATTATAATATATATTATTATTTGTTATTATTTAGCGCCGTATGAAAATCATAAAGTTGAATTAAATTTTCTTGAAATCGTGACAGTTTATGTGACACTTTTATATATTGTACGAGCGTAGTGATATATATATATATATGTATATGTGTGTGTATCGTGACGCGGTTGTTACATGGCACATGACATTACTTTTTAAGTATTATTCTTTACTATTGTTTCAATTGGATAAACTTTTTTAAATTATTACTTACAAACATTTTACGTTGCTACTTGTCTTGCACAAAAACTCTAGATTTGTAAATAAAAAATAATTTTTTATTAGAGAAATTATAACTCAGCTACTATTGATCTCTATGATCGAGTTTCTTAATGAAAGTCTTCTGAATATAGAACAATCTGGAGTTAGTGTAATTTTATTAATATACAAGTTCTGCATACGCAAAGTTAACTCACTAACCTAAATAATACAAAAAAAAAGAAACTCCTTCATTAAAATGAAATTTAAAAAAAAAAATTGAGAAACTTATAAACCTCATTTTCGAGTTTTAAAAATTAAACTTTTCTTATTTGGATATTCATTACAAGTTTTCAATAATTTATATTAATTTATTATTTTTTTATATTCCTTTTTTATTTTAGTTTACTCATTTCTTTCTTTTTTTTGCAAGCATTTATAAATAATTATGAGTTTTTATAATTTTTTATTATCCGCTACCGATGTAAATTTGACGGTAAGTAATTATTCAATTTCTTATGAATGAGTATTTTTTTAAGAATTATTCTTCCAGCTACAGAATTTTTTTAAAATGAAATCATTATAAATTAATTGTCAGGTTTTATCACTATTTATTAATTTATTTATTATTTATCTTTGTTTGATTTTCAAAATTTTCTTTTCAGAGTTCTTGATAATATGAAAATCAAAATTTATTTCAAAATAATTTATATTATAAATGGAAACTTAGATCATGATAACTTAGAGTAAATCAACTAATTCATTTTTTTTGTGCAATAAAAATTTATTTATCTACATCACACCAACAGCTAAAGACACACATAATATAATTCTGTTATAATAACTATGACTAAACTTTATTTTATTGAAATTTATGATTTAACTTGAAAATCTTTGTGACTATTTTTTCAATCTTTGTTTTTTTATCATTATGTTGCAACGATTAGATTGTAGAGGATGTAAAAAAAATTATTTTCTTAGTCTTTTTTCTCTATAGATGTGAAGCTTTCAAAACATCGACTGAATTCATGTTGTTATTTCATTTGATTTAATTATTACATTGTGACTATTTATTGTTTTTTCAAATTATGTAATGAATTTTTTTATATGAATATTGGGAATTTATCTCGCCGTGTAACGTTCCGGTTGAATATTAATTTATCGATATTTTAATTTCATAAAAGTAATAATAAATTTTAGAGAAAATTTTGTGAACAATGACATATGAAATCCACAAGACGAAAAGGAACTGTACAAAATAATTACTCCCTCCATTCTGATTATCTGATCTTATCAAAAAGAACTTTTTTAAGATGTCGCACATATATAGTCTCCATTTATATTAAAAGTCTAAGATCCCTTACATTTCTTTAAAAATATATCCCTATTTAATATTTTAATTATAACTATCAATTTTGAATTTTGCTCATAAAAAGAGTACGTCGAGAGGGTACTTTCTCATCGGTATGAAAATTTTTATCTGAACAGGTATCTAATGAATACGGATATTTACATGCCAGATACGTATTATTAGACTGTTAACTAATAATATGAAATAAGTTAGATGGTTTGAAAGTGAAATATAATAAATCATTAATCGAGTATATAAGAGGGTAACTATTAATATAGTATTAAAATTATATATTTATTGTTTTTGATATGCAAATCCGATAATAAGTCTTTGTCCAATATTTTATAGGACGGGTCAAGATAGGTCGGGTCATGGGGCAGGATGGAATGCCACAATGACCCACGAAAGGACTCATGAATTTTTCCCCTTTCAATTAATATTATGTGCAACGCATTATTAATTGATAAACGTAGAATAAATCAAAACCTTTATTTAGAATTTTAAAGTTCCCAACATTAACTAAGATAATAACATGGTTCTTTCAATTCGATAGAAAAATCATTTCAAAGTAATAATATAATAAAAATAAAAATAAATTACCACAAATTTATAAGTCAATCGGTCAAATTGCCGTATCTAATAATTTCTACATATTTTTAGAATTAAATTTATTTAAAAAAAAGAAAGAAAATGCTTTGTGAGTCACGGGTCTATGGAGCGGGTCCAACCTAACCCGCATCCGCCCTGGACCGAGTAGACAAATTGCCTCATACCCGTCATTTTGCTATGATTAAGCGTGGCAGGTCAATCATATTAGGGGCAGGTCCCTACAAGTTTATGGGTTGATATTTCAAATTATCATCTCTAATTACTTGACTACTAATTATTATAACTTTATATAAGTTGGATATGTGAATTTACACGACATATTTAGATGAGACCAGAATTATGAACTCAAGTATTTTATTATAAATATCCTATAGTGAATTATAATTCTCATATCAATTGATAATTTTATACGATACAACTGATATTTTGTACTTTATTTATGGTATAATATCTACACTCATACGTCAATTTTGATAGAAATATATATTATAACTCTGTTTTTATAATGCACAGATGATAAAAATTAATATATTATTTTAAAAAGGAAAAGTAGTTCTAGAATTTGTTTCCCGCCCAGTTTCCCACATTTTTTATTTTCTCTATTCCGTAAAATTGTGAAGCTAGCCGCAATGTCAAATGACTTCCCACCATCGGTTCTCATTATTTTTGTCTTACAAAATCCTTGGCCTTGCGGGTGAGACGGTAGTATCCCCCAAAAAGGAGTTTGGCTTACCTGGAGAATGCTTTAGGAGGTGGTGCTTCCGCCTCAAAACGAAAGTTTAATTTTCTATTTTCATTCATCTTAAATTATGATTCAATTTATTTTTAAAAATTAATTAAAGTATTAATTTTCTTATATTTCTCTATTTAATGTGTATAATTATAAAAAAATAAAATTATTAAAAAGAAATAATTAATAAATAAAATGGTATAACATAGAAATGATGTTAAAATCTACTTTTCCAATACTATTAAATAAATTTTTCTTAATCTATATTGAAAAGGAATAGCTCTATCTTTTTGAGACGAATGTAGTAGCTGAAATATACTCCCTCCGTCCCATAAAAATAAGCCAAGTTTCTATTTTTATTTGTCCCAAATTATAGTCCATTTATATAAACATGTTGAACAATTAATTTCTTCTCTAAATATGTCCTTAGTCTAACTACTAATAAATTTGTAATACACTAATAACTATGTTGATTAAATAAAAAGTGATTCAATATTAAATAAAGTATATTAGGAAAGTAAGTGTAAATTTTATATTCTTAACTATATTAATTCACATTTTTTAATTTACGCGAAAGATTGATATATGCATATTTTTATAAGACAGATGGAGTAACATGACACTTCTTCGAGGAGATATTCTTCATTGGTAATTTTTTTTAAATAGTGTCATTTATTTAGACTGTAAATTAGTTGTTACTTCTTTATTGGCTGTCAAATAAATTAATGCTCTCATGTGTTTATATATTTCCACCCATCCTCTAATAATATAGTTATGCCGATCTCTATCTAGATAAATAGTACCAGTCTTTCTTCTTTTCTCTTCTTTATTTCATGATATAATTTTTACTATGGGAAATTAATTTTCTTAATGAGTGTAAAATATCAAATGAATCCATAATCGTATATGTTTGCACCCATTCCCTGTTATGTTTGGATCTTTTGAGTAACCTCTTCAATCTATGTTCGCATTCATTCAAGCCGTGCCCTTGAATAAGAATATTTTTTCAAGTTCTAAACTCAAATTTAGTTTTGTTTTCATGGTCAATAATTTTGCCTTACTATTGTGTTGGTGAATTGTTTTCGTTGTCCATATCCTGAATGTGGAAAGCAGTTTGAACACTAGAACAACTTAAAGAAACACATTGCATCTCAGCATAATCATGCTTGTTGCTTTATATTTGCTTTAAAAGTAGAAAAAAAGGGAAAAAGAAAAAGAAAACATAATTCAAGATGTGCTCTGTCTGTTAATCAAGTTTGTCGCTGCCATTGCGAGTTCCATTGTTGCCACCAGCACTACCAGTTTAGCGCAATCGTATTTCGTCCTCTCAAGTAGTTTGATTAATTAGTATGTAGCCGGACCTTAGTCAGTATAAAGACTTCTGTATTACATTACTAATAATCAGGCACAGATCTAGAAATTTTTTTGGCACAAGCTCACTAAAGAAAATATGCTGAAAGATAAAACAAATCTTTTTGCTAGATAAAATTTTAAATTCTCTCTTTGGACCGAGAATTTTTCTTTTTTGCACTCGTCCATGTCAATAATTTTAAAAGGTTCCCGGTGTTAGAAGTGTTATTTGGTTAGATATTTTTGTTATGGGCATTTTTGATATTTTAACTTATTAGGGTTACAATATAGGGTTTGTCTTATTTTATTATAAAAAATAATCTTTGTAACCATCTTATAATTAATTGAATATGAAACCTTTTTAGTTTTTACATGATATCAGAACATTTAATTTTGGGCTAGCTCTATCATTGCTTCCGTTCTCCGGCGAGCAAGTCCTTTGTTTCGTTTATTTCTGTTTTTGTCTTTGATTTCTTCGTTTTTCTGTTGTCTTTTCATTGTTTTCCCCAACACAAATTGCCTTCTCTCTTCGTATTCTGACGCCGCTATTCAAGTTTGATTGAGGGGTTTCTTGAGATGGTGGGGTAATGGGGTTTTTGTTTGCTTTTCTGTCAGCATTAGTGGGTACCTAATTTGTACATTGTATATGTGTTTAAGAGTGAATTTATTTGTGGTTAATTTGAGGTGGAACCCGATGTGAATTAGTGTCCATCTATTTGGAATTGTCTCTCTAATTGGGTCCAACTGATTGGAATTTGGTTCTCTTTTCTTCTAAAATTTGTGTCCAACATATATGGAATTGGTTGTTGGGTTTGGATTTCTTTGTACAAGAATGAAGACTGTACATTTGGATTGAAAAATTGTCAAGTTAAACTCATAGATTGCATGACCCGCCTCAACCCTATTTGGAGATGAAGTGACGAAAATTAGTGTGTTTTGTTTCGCTTTTTGGCAAACTCTAAATTATAATCATCATGAGTTTGACATAGAGTGTTAGAAGTGTTATTTGGTTAAATATTTTTGTTATAAGTATTTTTGGTATTTTACCTTATTAGGGTTACAATTTAGGGTTTATCTTATTTTATTATAAATAGTCGTCTTTGTACCTATCTTATAATTAATTGAATACGAAACCCTTTTAGTTTTTAGTTTTCACACCCTGGTTACGAAAGCATTTTTAGTACAATGTTAGAGGTCAATACTTCTAGTCAATAAAAAAATTAAGCAAATACAAAGGGCTAATTAATTGATTAATTGAGATATTTTTTTTAAAATCTATTTGCCTTAGTTTTTTTCCTGGTATTTTGGAGTACTTTAAAAATTTCGCCTGCTTTAAAAGAAAAAAAAATATATATATATATATATATATATGGAGGAAACTCCATGTCAAAAACAAATTTATCGTACTTCTATTCATTCATATAGGAACTTTATCTTAATTGATTGATTCAATTTTAGATGAAAACGTGTTTGGTTCTTTTGCCATATAAACCAGAAAATTAGAAAGTCATTGCATCTTTAACCATTATATTGTATGCCTTCGACCAACAATCATAAGGGATGGCATTGAAGTATGTATTTAAGGAAAATGAGTTGCACACCAAGGCAAAAATGATTAATATGCTGAGGCTTACTTCCAAAGTTCCTAAATGGAAAGCCTCAAGTTAAGCCTCATTTCTGTTCCTCTTCCTCCCCTCAAAAGTTGCAAGACATGAACAATTGGTTCTAGCAAAATACAACATTGGCAAACAAACTCCTATGAGAATCAGACGGTCCACGAGGATGATCTCTTCAAGACAGGTCTCAGCTGTCTGTCTTCCTCGTGTGCAACCATACCCAAATGTGAAGGATCTTCGAGCATCATTTTTGCCACCAAATATCCAGAAATTGACCAGGTTTGGTGCTTTCGAGCCTGCTTCCCAATATACCGACCAAATTTTCCGTCATAGTATTCCGGCCATCCATCTTTCGACAACCTGGCTTCAGCAAGTTCAATTGCTCGTCTAGCAATCTGGGGGCGCCCAGTCTTGATACATGCTGCTGTGAGAAGCCATAGAAGCACTGCAGCCACCATAGTTTATCAAGATAAGTGTAAGAACTTAATACAGTAGAAGAAGCAGACTGCATTTAAGATTCTTAATCAAAATCATGGATATTGGAAACAAAATTCTTCACCAAAATTGCACCAGAGATGTGACGATCTTCCAATTTCAAATAGAATTTCCACAAATATGGACCCCGAGCTCTTCATATAAGAAAGAGATTTCAGAAGTCTTCAACAATTAATTATATTATATGGCTTTTTTTTTTTTTTTTTTTTTAAGGAATATTATATGGCTTTATGTTTTATAATTTAAAAGCAAAAACCAAATCTGCAAGTAAAATCCTAAGATTTACAAAGAAGAACCAATATCAGTTGTTAAATTGCCAATATTTTCACCGTAGGAAGAAGTCAAACAAATTTTCCCCCTGCTGGCAAATATATGCAGCTCATTTGAGAGTCTATCATCAGTCAGCTTAAATTACTGAATTTCCATTGAGAGGATATAAAAGACTGATTACCTGGCCATGATCCTCCATTATGGTAGCTCCATCTAGTATTTTTTGGATCACATCCTGTCACAATCCGCCATTCGTGGTTCTCTATAGCTGGATAACAAACTTTGAGAGGCATATCTCCGACCAACTCCTCCCAACGTGATTCAATAAGATCCATAATGGCTGTGGCCTGTTCAGGCGTTGCTAAGGATGAAAGTATTGCTATACAATTGCCCAAGCAAAACCAACGGAAGTCCATTTTTGAAGGGCCAACATTTCCAATGAAGTAGCCTCCGTGTATTGGCATAAAGTCAAAAACCCATTCTGGCAGAGAATCAGGCATGATATTGAACTTGTTCACTGCAGTGTGTGAATACTCCTCTGTTTTATATCGATATATATCATTCAGCTGCTTCAAATCCAGCCAAAAGTAACTTCTCATGTGGTAGCTCAAGGCATGTAGACGCTTGATTATTCGTTCTATGAATTCCTTTCCTTGAGTATCTTGCTTGAGTAAAACCAAGGCGCATCTCAAAGCCATGAAGAAAAGTGCTTGTATCTCAATTGGGTATCCATAAACACCCTGAAAATATAGATCAGTTGTAAAGATAGAGTGAAAAACTGAAATAAGAGTATGCATTAAGTTTCATGTCCAGCATGGGATACTAGGCAATACAATGAACAAGATTTTAGTTACATTTCTTACTTAATATGCCACTCCATGCTAAAAAATCCTCCCTATGAACACGTCGCTAAAGTTTGCAAGTGGTTATTTGTATATAAAATTAGTGAACTCAAGCCATGAAGAGGTGAAATAGAAAACACATATGGAGCAGCAGTAGAAAAGGACAGCCATTGCCCCAAACGTGTGATTGACTTTGGCAAAAATATAGGGATCTTGTGCCAATTTCCCACAGAGGTTGTTTGTCAATTCTAAAAGTTCGAAGAATGAAAAATAAATAACCGTAAACCTAGCTTCACCTAATGCCCTGTACCAAGATTTTGGGTTTACAAATGAACCTCTATAATCATCTAAAGTGATTGGACAACTGAGCAACTCCAATCATGGGCATTTGTTTAATCCAGCAATTAGCCTTCCTTGGATTGATATAATAATAGAATTATATTAGCTTAGCCATTTAGCGGGATCGACAATTTCACTCATAGCTTGCAGTACCTTTCACTTTTAACTTTGGGCTTCTGGACTCACTACCTTAGAGAGCTCCCCCCGATTCCAAGTCGAGGTCATCAAATGATAGATTTTATTTGCAAGCAGGGGGAAATTATGATAAAAGCATCTATAGCAGACAGATCTCAGGAATTAACACGCCTCAATGATGCAAAACAAACTGAAGAGTTCAGGAAACATGAAGGATACTGTAGCCATTGTCTATGGATTCCCTTTATGTAAAGACCAGTAAGTATGTTGTCCTATATCAGTTCTTCAGCAATACATCATAAAAGGTTTACGATAGGAAAGTGATTCATTATAGACTTGGAGAAACTCACCATTCTACGATCAATCATACAGCACCCATCAGCACAAAGTAGCGTTGGGAATGTGTCAAATCCTTCTGAGAGGCATAAACTGAGTATAAGGCGCATACCCTTTTGGCATTCAGGCATCTCAGCCAAAGATGAGTCACCGGTAGACTTCGTGTATGCACGAAGTAGTATGATCCACCAAAAGCCAGAATCTACAGGGGCCACTCTCCCAATGGCACTCTCACCAAAATCTGCAATCAACGTTTCGGTATTCCTTACAGGGTCGTGTAATACTTTGAAGCTTGCTGGCATTACACCTTCTCCCAGTTGGAATCTGTCAATTCTTTTCTCCCATGATTGAAGACGGAGAGTCTTCAGAATAAAGTTCTTTACAATTTCAGGTTCCCCATTCATCAGAAAAGCCAGAGCACTTGAAACGAAGTCCCTGACAAACACCTACAGATATTTAATAGTTTCAGTTATCTATCCATGTTTTGAACTTAAAGCTTCACTGGATCAGTAATCAGTATCCCTTTCCCCTCTTGGACCAAAATAATGAATCATACCTTTCTTGAAAAATCAAATTTCACAGTCCAGAAATATTGTTTCTATATCGAATCTGTTACTCATGAAAACAGCGTTAAATCACCAAGTGATGAATCTAACCATTTTTCTCCAAGAAGCACAACTGATGGAGTTCATGTACACCTGGCTACCGGTGGCTTGGTTCATGAAGTAGTAACTAACACAAAGCATTTGAAATAAAACATAAAAGAAAGTTACTCTGAACTCAACATTTTTAAAGAACTTGATGATGAAAATACACTTAAACTGTCCAGGTTTTTCATCCCAGACCACCAAATTTAGTTATCCACATAAGAAAACACTACTATGCATATCGTAAACAAGTAATAAATAAGCAACAGCAAGCAAATATAGTTACGCAAGAAGAAAATGTGCTTGATAAAGTAAAAAGTACACAGGCTTTCACCTGATCATAGTTGAGCTTTTCGTCTGAATTATCCAAAGCAGCAATAGTCCCAACAGGCCGACCTCGAAAGTACACCAACGAACGCCTCAACATATCCCAAGCCTCTGTAGTCATGGGATGTGGCTCATAACCGAAATGTGACCTAGGAGTATTCAGCCCGGATCTTCTACCAGGTGAAAATATACCATCTAAATGCTCAGATCTAGAAGGGAGATGTGGAGACAGCCCCATTGGAATATCAACAAGGGACCTTTCATCAAGAGATTGTTGTCTGTCAATATTTAAATTTCTAGGCTTATCAGGCAACCTTGAAAAATCAAATTCTTCCAATTCAAACACATAACTCGAAGAATCCACATTTTTTATGCTACCATTTTGAGACACATCCTCCGGAAGCAGAGACATCTTTCCAGTTCCGAATTAGGAGCCCAGGAATCTGCAAACATTCATACAAGTATATAGTTGTATATGTGAATACACAGTTAAAATTATGCCCGGTAGCAAAATAACATAATAAAAAAGTAAAATCAAGAGTCAGTAGATTTCATCCCAAACAGTAAAAAAAGAAAAAATAAAACAAAACCCAATAGAAAATCAGCAATCAACTAGAAATGCAAAACGCATCAAGAAGATTCGAAATAAGTAAGAAACAGAGAAACCCCATGAAGGCATAAACCCATAATTCTCAAATAATCAAGAACTGAAAAAAAAAAAAAAAATAGAAGATAGTTTTCAAGATTCCGAAAAATAAAGCAACAAAAACACAAATTAGCCCAAATTAATCGACTTACACAGGCTGTGATAATCCAGGGATGAACAAAATAGAAGGAAGAAACTGGGATCACAGAGCGAGTGCAGATTTATAGAAAAACAACGCTGATAAATGATAACCGATATTTCCTCTGTGGTGGGCTCAAAAAACCAACCGGTAGACACCCGCAGGCGGGCTAGTCACATCAAGAACACACACGAACACAGAGACGCCCCGTGGCGGTATGTGTAAACCTAAAGTAGTGCAGAGTGAGAGCTGTAACACATATAGAGACGCTACTCCTTCACGGGTAGAGCGTGAATCGTCGAGAAAGAAATACGTACAGCTAAATGATTTCCGAAATTGGGTGTAAAAAAATGGTAAAAATTTCAGAAGAGTAATAAATGGATATTCGAAATTGGGAAAATAACGTGGGGATGAATTGTTGGTGGAAAATGTGAGGGAATAAATCGGGGATTCAATTCGTACTGCAGGGAACGAAACAAATAACGCAAAAGTTACGTGCAGGGAATTGATGTCAGACAGTGCACGTGCTGGGAGGCTGTAAGGTTTGTTGAAACGATGTCGTCATCGTTGGAGTCCGGCGCCGGGAGGTGTAAACCCAGACGCCGACGCGCCACCTTATTATGCATGGAGTGAGAGGGCAGCCGAGTCGTTTGCATGTGGCGGGCGGATTATTCATTTATCTTTTTCTCAGTTCATGCTGTGGCTGATTGATAAAATTCTCCTAGTAGGAATTTTGAACCGCTAGAATTTTAATAATAATTATTTAAAAGGAATTCTTATTCTAGGTAACCTAGTGAATTTAGCATATTTCATAAAAGATTACTTGAATGTTTCCCTATTCATAAAAGATTACCTGAATTTAACATATTTCGTAAAAGATTACCTGAATTTAGCATATTCTAGGAAACCTTGTGAATTTAGCATATTTCTTATTCAAAATTTGTACACTCTCTTCTTTGACATGATAACTTTTGGGGTATATGTAAATTCAAGTGCGTGTACCAATTATATACACTTTGTATGTCGAAATAGCACTACTCGACATAAATGCAAGAGTGATGTGATGTGTGAAGAAAATCGATGACACATAGCCATAGGTGTGAAAAATAAATTTGTATAAAGATTTTGTACATGTAATGAAATTCATTTAAAAAATGTATAATTCTACTTTGACAAAAAAAAATAATAAATAAATAAAAGTGTACAAAAAGTTATATGAACACACATCACCATGATGGATTTAAAAGAGATTTTAGAAGAAAAATGGTAGTTTTAGGAAACTCTTATAGATTTTTTTTTTTTAAAAAATAAAATAAGAGTGATTTTATCATCTCACTCATTCATACATATTATGTGATTGGAGAAAAATTTTAAGAGTAAGATGGTGAATTTATGCTATTTTAATTTATAAAATTTCTTTATAAAAACTTCCATACAAAGAATAGGACTCGTGTTGGAAATAAGATCTTGCAAAATATACTTTTTGTTCAATTAACATGACTAAATGCTTGAAAAATCAATGCGATTGTATTTGTGGAGAGTTATCTCATATATAACACTAAAAATTCAAAAGAATTATCTCTCTTTTAAAAAAAAAAAATATATATATATATATATATATATATGATATGCATGGTGGTATATCTTTGGGAGAAAGAAAGTAAGAGTATATACTAGTATATGTGATTGGAGTCCTTCTACAGAGATCGATAAGACTCTTTTTTAAAGAGTCTTATTCTTAACATGTGTGGCTGCTTTTGTTAGATTCACGCCACGTGAGGGTAAAGCTCCTTCAAAAAGAGTCTTATCTATCTTCTTAGAAAATTTCTATAGATCGCTTTTAAAATGATAATTAGCTCCATTTGGAGGTTCTCAATAAAATTCCATTAGAATTAGTAGTGTACTTCAAATGTTCTACTCCCTCGTCTCACTAAGATATGTTTGTATTCTTTTTTTATTTGTATAAAATTATATGCCATTTTTTTAATTGATGGGTAGTTGAAAGATTAATTAACTCTTATAACCCTATATAATATGCATGGTTATCAATAAAATTAAATTTTTAAATTGAAATAAGTAGTAAATTAAATGTTATATTAGTAAAATATTCTTAAATTTTACATTTTCAATTCCTTAATCCAAGCGAAAAAAGAAACTTGCCTATTTCAGTAGGACTGAGGGAATAATATCAACCACTGGTTTTCCTTATTGTACAAGTCTCATAATGCCACCCAATAGAAAATTAACATATGTCTTCCTTATTATTGTTATCTGTCAAATTAATCTTGTACATATGTATGTAGTTTGTTCATGCCACATGTATTTATTTAAATGTCCATGACTCAATTTTTCTTGAAATGACAAATTTTGGTGGCACGTGAATCAATTTGATAACTAATGACGAGTTCTATTGAATTTATCTGAATTTCAAAAAAAAAAAAAAAAAAATAGTTATCAGTCTCTTCATGAAACCTGAACTCATCATACCATCCAATTATTACGAGTTTCAATTTTTTTTTTCTTTTTTTAAGTACAGTTACACTATCGATATTTTAACAGTACAAATGCATATAGATTGAAGTCATATTGAAACACAATGTAAATAAATTCACATTAAATAGAATAAACCCCCATATAGGAGAATTGAACATGGAACTCCGATCTCTTAGGGGCAATTTTTTTTTTTTAATTTACATAATAATAATAATATTATTGTTATTGATAGTAATTCATAGGAGTCTATTAAACTCCATCAAAATCAAAATTAACAATACCTCAATAGTTTTTTCTGTACCACTACAATATTTAAATAATGATATGATCATATTCATAAATTTCTATCCGTACAAAAAAAATGGAAGTAAATTAGTCTGATTCACCCCAAAAATCAGTCCCCAAAAAAAAAAAATTAATAATTAAAAAAAATCAAGAGCAGCAAAAAATATAAAACTTGTACAAGCAGAAATCGGCAAAATGTACCTTGAAAGTCAAAAAACATGGTTCTGCTTCTGCCAAGGAAAACCGGTTAGAAGCTGCAAAAATTAGGAAAGTTGGAAAAAAAAGTAGAAAAATAACTTAATAATTTTAAGGAAAAATTAATTTTTTTGATTATTTAATTGAAAGACCATTGACCTGTTACCTTTTACATGTTGATGACGACTCTTGTAAGTCATAACATAAATAACACTATATTTGATCAATAGTTATTTCACTAGATCTGTACCGGTGCATCGCACGGGTGAAAAATCTAGTAAAATTTTATTCAAATCTTATCAATTTCATGGAATTCTATGTTCATAAGTGAAATCCATAGCCATCCATAAATGTCAAAAAGTCTACCAAAATTCAAATTGAGGATGCCTTTCTAAATTGTCTAATTATACACATCTGCGTAATAATTGATATAATAATTAACACAATATTTGGGGTTCAAAAACGGAGGGGGAAAAAACCACAATATGAAATTTATCTAATTTCAGGTACCATAAGGTGTTAGCTGCGCTTTACTTGTAAAAATGGGCTAATAAATAGATATATAACTGACCATTAGCACCTCCATTGCATAATAATGTTATTTTAATGAGTGCTGAAGAAGAGAAAACTAGAATATAGAATGACGTGATTTTACCATCTTACCTTTGTATGTTGTTGGATTGGAGAAAAATCAGAAAAATAATTGAAGGGCAAAACAGTAAATTTATCTTATTTGGTAAAGATTTCTCTACATATAGGACACTCAAGGCGAAACCACACATCTGGCCACTTTTTACCATGCAATCCCAATGTGCCTTTCTTTTAAAATTCATTTCCATCTCCATTCGTAATCCATCTTCTACACCACTCACTGTCATTGCCTATCACTGGTCCGCCACCACTCCCTCCCTCTCACTACCTATCATCAGTCAGCCACTGCTGACTGGCGACTGCCACCATCGTTCTCGTCTACAATCGACTTCCATTGCAACGACGTTATGTACATAAAAGCCATCTACTCCACAAACCATTTTCTTCTCTCCTTCACCACCCCAAACATATTCAATCCCCGGCAAAATTTAGCAACATCTACATGTCGGTGTAATGGGTGGTGGCGGCGCAGCACCACCTCGGCACTGCAAATCCGCAGCGCCCTCTGACTAAATTGAACCCCCAACTTGTCCTAATTCTTTCTTATCCGCTGGTCGGTTTTATCTCATATCACTATATCAGATGAAATTCTGGGTGTATTTAACTAGTGCTGTAATTCATGGATGTCTATTCCAATCGACTTCTTTAGAACTTCAGCATATCGCATTATACATATAGTACATAGACTACAACCAACCGTTATAACCAACTTTATTTTTTTGATAATTCTCATATTTTTGTTCCATGATTTCAAAATCGCACATTTATTAAGCTACAACATGAAACTGCAGTGAGAAAACATCATATCATGTAGACTATTATTCTATTATTACACATCATTTATCATGTCAAGCAAAATGCGGCAAGAGAGAAAGGGGGTGATCAAAGTACCCCCAAAAGGAAACGGCTTGGAGTGTTACTTGTATCATTTGGCACTCAAAGGCATTACTTGGTCGACTCTACAATCATGCAGCAACCTTCTTGAAAGTCACAGAATTAACAATGGTGGCAAACTCAGGCCCCTGCAGTACATAAAATTGAATATTTACTCAATTGTGAACTTATCACCAGAAAAGGGGAAAGAAATAAAGCTTAAGTGTGACATTACATTGATTTATGTTGATATAAGAAGATATGCGTAAGCCCCACATTACCTTAAGGGAAGCACCGCCCACAAGAAATCCGTCAATATCTTCTTTTTTTGCAAGGTCTGCACAGTTACCTCCATTCACGGAACCTGTGGATAGAATAATGAAAAACATTCAGAAAATAGAAAGTGAATTGCTCGATAGCTTGTACTGAAATTTCCGAATTAATTTTAAGATTGAATTGATAGTAGCTTCTTCAGATTAATTATTAGCGTGATCAAGTAGATTCAGTTTCTTGGTACTCATAATGCCAAAGATAAGCAGAGACAGTAAGACAGCTTCTTCAGTAAATCTTGAAGTTTAAGCTGAAAACTCCCTACCTCCATAAATAATACGCGTTTTAGATGCAACTTCTGCCGAAACATTCTCACTAAGCCAATCGCGAACAGCAACATGCACTTCCTGAGCCTGTTCTGGTGTGGCCACTTTACCAGTTCCAATGGCCCATACTGGCTCATATGCAATAACAATGTTATCCCAGCTAGGCACAGCATCTATGCATCATGAATGTAAAATATGGTCATATCGATGAATGTCTTTTCCATCGAAGGTGTATTACAGTACAGCCACATTGATCCAAGGGTCCCTCCACAGAGGAGGGGGTATTGAACATTTCAAAAGGTGCAGATGTATTCCCCCGTGCTTTTTTTTTTTTTTTTGTTTGGGGGTGGGGGCTAACCTGCGAAAGCCGTCATTTGCTGAAAACAGACGTCAAAAGTTTTTCCCGCTTCCCTTTCTTCTAACAGCTCCCCAATGCAAGCTATTACTCCAAGATTCTGGCTCAAGGCATATGCAGCCTTCTTTCCAATGAACTGCATATCACAGTGACTTCATAAATCAGTGACAGTTACTTGAGAATAAATATCTTCTCTTTGGAGAAGTAAAGCACTGAAAAGATTCTTTTCTCCACTTACTGCATCAGTTTCTCCAATTACATGTCTCCGTTCAGAGTGCCCGAGAACAACCCATTTGCATCCAAGATCCTTTATTTGTTCCACACTACACAAACAAGGCTAAATTTCCTTATTGAATGAAAGTACATTTGTCCAATCTATGATATAAGCACATTAATGTGTGAAACTCTACCAACTCAAATGACTACATTATCAAGGTTTGCAATTAAAAACATACAGAGAAGACAGGTGGTGGGAAGCAGTGTACTTTCCAAACATGATAAACACTGATGACAACAAATAGTAACCCAACATGAAATCTTAAGCATGCCAATATGACACATTAGCTGAGGAATGAGCTTCTTACAGGCTCATCCAATCTATATTCATTTAAATTCAGTAGCTTGACTTTTCAAAAAAACAAACTGACTAGATAGCTCTTCCGTCACCAACAGAACACAGCAAGTCATCCCATTGATATTTAAGATTTGTATGCACAAATTCCGACAAAAGCTGCATTTGAAATTATCTAACGGCTCCATCCTGTAAATGTCCCACCAAGCATATGTGCCATGACCAAATGCCACCTCACTATGCACATTTATCCTAATTTAGTCCCACCTTTTCCTTATTATGCCATTATTAAATGTCAAACAAAATTTTTCTTTTACTTCCTACAGTCCACAAACCACAAGTAGTACACACCCTGCAATACAAGGTCAGGCAACACCGCCGTGGGCTTGTGGCATTAACAATCACAACTAAAGATATCTTTCAGTTCAGTTATTTCTTGTCCCAAACAGAAGAGCACCTAATTTTTGGAGTACATGAGTAGCATATCACTGACAATCTATGCATATATAGAAGGTCACTCACCTGATCTCTCCCGTAAAAGCACCACCTTTTCCAGTCCAACAGTTCTGGGCAGCTATTTCCATCCGCTTAGTTAGTGAGTTCTTTACTTGATCTAGGTACACAAAGGGAGGTGCCACAACAACATCTGCAAAGTTCAAGGAGGAACTAAGGTCCAAAAATTGTGAATATAATAAATATGGAACTAACTAATAACGGATGTTGAAGAATATTTCAATATGACACATTTGAGACAAAAATGACAGGTAAAGAGTAAGAAATGCAAGCTCCGAATTAAGACTCGTTCACCTTTTCCTTTTCTATTGCTCATCAACAGACTTCAATACAATAGCTAACATATAACATCGTGCTATGTATAATTGGTCAATCTGTACATATATAGTTTATTTAAATACATATATTTCGCGAATGGGTGTTCTTTCTGATAATAGTATCGCATACTTTCTTAATGGTGATAAGGATATTACACGCTGCTTTAAATTTTTAACCCTTGTTAGCATTCTATTTTTATTATATTATTATAAAATAGAGAGAGCGGGATTGAATGGTAGAGATTTTTGTGTGTTCCATGTGGGTCCCACCGAAATTTGTGAATATGTGATGTGATAGTGATTGTTTTGGCCAATTTCTATCGTAAAATAGAAATTGAATCCTAATGGAAGCTTGAATTCTTATCGTGAATACCAAATAGAATTAAATTCCGGAAGTTTTAAGATAGATTAAGGGTTCATATTCTGAATGTAGATGCTCAAAACAGCTGCACACACATTTCAAAACTACATGGAAGACAGACTAGGCAGAATTATGAGAAATGAGATAAAGTTCAATTCTCGTCTCAACTGTAACGAACTAAAGCCTTTCCCGTTACGTATTTAGATAAGATATGCAGTATTTTGATAATATAATGTGACTCACCAACATCAGACTCCAATGTTGCACTGTTCAAGTCAGAAACAAGCTTGCTTATGGAATCTTTCGTCCCATTCTAAATATGACCAAAATAAATAAATAAAAGAGGATAAGTCAAGCGAATGGTGAAACCAAAAAGATTATCATAATGAGTAATTCACCAGAATTCAATAATACAGGCAGAAGATATGGAAGGAGAAATGATAACTCACTTGTATAAGTGATGAATCCTAAAGAAAGCTATATTCATGCGTTTGCACAAAAACAAATCTGCTCTGCCTATCATAGCAAAAAAAAATTCAAACAAGTTTTAAACGCAATGAAATTCCTATATTCATTGTTAAGTTTGAACCAGTGATAGTCAGCAAAGTGCAAAGCAAACTCCTAAGGATTGTCTAGTAGAGAACAGTTCTCCCCTGCAGTGACCCCTCCTTTTATTTCACTGAACATCTTATTTCACATTTTTCATGCTATCCTCTTCTTATCTATTTTTTGAAATTTCATATAACCCATGTTTCTACAACTATCCTTCAATGATACAAATAGCTTCTCTTTGTCTGCATTTCGCATCAAGCAGTCAGGGAAAAAAGTTCATTTAAACTACTAAAATGAGTTTAACTAAATAACTAATTTCATTCACAACCTCAATCAGAAATGTTGTCAGTCGTCTTAAAAATAACTAGGCGTTGCTAGATGAGATATTAAAAAATAAATAAATAAAAACGTAAATTTCATAATCATGTTAACCTCTATAAACTCAATTAAGCTGGAGAAACAAAAAGTCAAAGGCAATTAATAACCAAAAATGATACTTACGCATTTCCAGTTTCCTCCAACAAAGAACTGCAATAAAACAGGAAGGAGAGATTAGATTTCAAATAGATGAAGGGATCAATAACAATGTCACATTGATAAAAGCAAGCTGGATACTCATTATTCTACTAATATATTTCAAACAGAAATAGTTCAGTCCCTAATTTATAAAATGTCAGTTTGGCGGTGCTTGTTTTCATGTTTCCAATTTGTAGCACAAAATATTTATTTCCTCTAATAGGGACAGCCAAACGTGCTCTATGGACACGAATCCAACCAACGTTAGATCTGAAACTAACTACTACTTTGATAGAAAAGCAAAACAGAGACCGAAAATCAAAACAACCTTGCCGGAGCCAGCCATAGTGACGACAGCGCGACATCCTTTACGCGAAGACGAAAGGCGGAGGTGAGAATCCACATTCTGGAAAAACGCCTGAGTTGAGTTGGAGTTGGAGTTGTCAAGCTTGAGAAATGACTTGCGGAGGCCGGTGTAGTTACCGGAGAGTTGAGCGCCGGCGCCGGTGAGTGACGTGGACACGACCGCCATTACGAATATACTGTGCGAAGCGGCCTGTATCTATTTCCGTATCCGGTGTGGTAGTTGAGGGTTCTGATTACAATCGCTTCCTTAATACGTGGCTTTGTTTCTTACGCTAATGGGTGGTGCACTCGATCTTGTGGTAGCCTACGCTCTCAATTACAGCGTGAATAGCTTAGCTGTAAAAAAAAAAAAAAAAAAAAGAGCGTGAAATAGCCTAAAATATCCCCTTGTACGCCTTGTGGAGTATGCTCTAAGGCTTACAAATAGTGAAAAAATATTAGACAATTAAAATATATTATTGTTTCATTTTGGAATTACCTATATGTGTGTGTCTAATAATTTTTTACTACATATATATTTGACGGGATAATCCTAAGGATCGACACTAGTGAGTAGCCACTACGAGAAAAAATATCTTTCAATAGAGCAATTCCAACCTAGAGAGAAATGAGTAGGAAAAAAGGCCCAGGAAAAAAGGCCATGGAAAAAAAAATTAGGGGAAAAGTTGGGTACGTTTAATTACAAATATGAAATTTATTTAGGAAAAAAATATTTTCCTATTAATTAAATTACTAGTAATTGAATTATATAAAAAATAAAGTACAACATATTTGATTGGAAGGAAAATTCACGAGAAAAAGTATCAATTACCTAGGAAAAAAAAAACTACAACCCATAGGAAAATGTTTCTTTGTTTTCAGGAAAAATATAGTCACGCGATCAAAAATATAGAAAATACTTTTTATGGAAAAATTATAATCAAACATCATAGCAGTAAGTTAAAAAAAAAATCATACTTCATAAAAACAATATGCTGATCAAACATAGCCTTATTCTCAAATAATGTGTAGGAAAAAATATCAATATAAGAGGGAAGAGCTATTAAATTAGCTGTCATGTATTTTCTACTAAATATGTATTTAACACCCCCATGGGCCAAAAAAAAAAAAAAACCACCCAATACACTATAATTTGAGTGTTTTAACCTATTAGAATGCTCTTATATTATTCCTTAGAAAACATTCTGGTATCCTACTTTTGACTAATCAGGAATTCAGAAGTGGATTCAAGGGCCCCAATTTGTTATTTAATTTGAGCCTTAAATCTCACATGTGAGTTCTTAATTGTTTAGAAATACCGAGTGCCTACTACTCTTGAAGTACCAAAATTTTTTCCATTATTCCTCATGTGTATTTTTATGTATTATATATCTCCATCTCTACCCAAAATTTTGCTTATGTTTGAGGTAGCATTGAAATTAAATGGTATAGATTTTCACCCATACAGGATAAGTTTGATTGAGGTGAAAACAAAGAGAGAATACTATAAAAAGATCTAACCCATATATATGGTATTATATGCTGTCATATAGTCACATGGTGTGCATCGGAACATGCCATATGATTGTGATTTTCTATGTGGTGTGTGTTGATGCATGCTACACGAGCATATGATAAGATATAGTGTCATAACATATGGTGTTAAGTTGAGACTAAATTCTCTGGAGATGTCATACCATATTAGTGGAGAAGTGATTCCTTCTTTCTTCTCCATTCCCCTATTTTGTTATAAATAATATGTATATCTATAGTTGAAGGACACTGAGAACTCTTTTTCTATTTTAGATAGGGTGATTATATTTACATCATTATTTTTACTAACCACACCACAGTATATATACACCACCATTAAAGTGTAAATTTGATAAATAAACTACATTTCATTTACCAATACAACCTATATTTATGAAATGAAAATAGCTAAAATAAAATAAAATAAAATAGAAAAAACATGAATAGATCTTACACCACATCATTCTTTTATTCCATTTTCAAAAATTTTCATTCCCTTCTTTCCCTTTTCCTATTCTTCGTCAATGACCTGAAGAAATCCTCCATCAATTTACCCACTTTTCCAAGTTACAAGATTTCAGTATTAACACCTAATTTGTGTTTCTGCTTGTCATGTCAGAAGAAAATCAATAGCAATTAAAGTTCATTTTCCATTTATTGTAGCAATTGTTCCAAATCCCTTTCTTCACTTTTTCTCCTATACCTGGACAAGAATCATGTTGGCAAGTCATTTTTAATATTTCAAGCTATGTAGGATGCCAGGATTGTTCAAAGTCCCAAAATTAGGGTTCAAAGTTTATCAAATTATATTAGATTGTGGTGTCATAAATATATTAGTTCTTGGCGAAAGATGTGAAAATATAAATTATGTTTTTATCTCGTGATGTACCTAATAATTGTTGTAACTTATGTTTTAATTTGAAACTTTTAAAACATTCATTGGTTTTAATTTCATGTTTTATTTTTTTATTTTTCGGTTTCGAGTTTTATTATACTGTAACTCCATTATGCATGAATTAACTTTACCATACGGGATAACCCAAGTACAGAGTTGGCTGAGTGCTACCAAGAGAAACGAACTTGGGAACATTCTTTTACAAGAAGAGACTTATTGGCGTCAAAGAGCAAAATCCCATTGGTTGAAAGATGGAGATTTGAATACTAAATTCTTTCATGCAACAGCTTCTAGTCCTCGGAAGAGAAATAGTATACAAAAACTCAAGAATAATGCGGGGGTTTGGATTGATGATCAGGAAAGGCTATGCTCATTAGCGAAAGAATATTTTGAGCAATTATTTACCGAACAAGAAGCAAGGCCGGACGAGATACTAGAGGCAATTTCCAGGCGTGTTTTTGATGATGAAAATAGCAAACTTCGAGAGCCTTTCTCAAAGGAAGAATTCAAAATGGCTTTGGATCAAATGCACCCTGATAAGTCACCAGGACCGGATGGGCTCAATCCAGCTTTCTTCCAAAAAGCTTGGCCTTTTATCGGAGAAAAAATTTCCAGTGCATGTATCCAATGGCTAACTAATAAGAACTTTCCATCAACTCTGAACAACACTTTGATTACTTTGATCCCAAAATGCCAAGAACCAGTCTCTATGAAAGACCTACGCCCCATTGCTTTATGCAATGTTTTGTACAAGATTATTGCAAAAGCCCTGGCCAACCGACTAAGGAATTTGCTCCCTGGCGTAATTTCTAAGTTCCAATCAGCGGTTATTCCAGGAAGAGCCATTCAGGATAATGTAGTTGAGGCTTTTGAGTTTATCCATTACATGAAGCGAAAGACTCAAGGGAAGAAGGGGGAAGTGGCCCTAAAAGTGGATATTAGCAAGGTATAAGATCGAGTGTGCTGGGATTTTTTGCGAAAAATTATGCTAAAAATGGGCTTTGACTCAGATTGGGTGGAGACTATTATGCTATGTGTTACTACAGTTAATTATTCAGTCTTGGTTAATGGTCGAGAGGTTGGTCCCATCCAACCAAAGAGGGGTTTAAGGCAAGGAGATCCACTCTCACCGTACTTGTTCATCATCTGTGCTGAAGGTCTCTCTGCCCTTATACACCAAGCTGAGCTCAGAGGAGAAATTCATAGTTGTAAGATTGCAAGAAGAGCACCCTGTATTTCACATCTTTTTTCGCAGATGACAGCTTCTTCTTTTTTAGAGCTAATCTGCATGAAGGCGAGATTATGAAAAGCATTCTCAACAGATACGAAGAAGCTTTAGGCCAATCTATCAATTTTAATAAGTCAGGTATTTTCTTCAGTGCTAATGTTGATCAGAATACTAGAAATAATATGTTGGCCTTGCTGGGAGTGTCCAGTCCGCTTGACACAGGGCGGTACTTAGGGCTGCCTTCTCTTATTGGAAGCAAGAAAAAAAAAGTTTTCAACTTCCTCAGGGACCGTACTTGGAATCGGATCCAAAGATGGCAATTGAAATTATTATCTCAGGCAGGGAGAACAATTCTTCTCAAGGCTGTAGCACAAGCCATCCCTTCCTATTGCATGTCAGTCTTTTTGCTACCGGTATCATTAGGTGAAGAACTTGAAAGAATGATGAATTCGTTCTGGTGGGGATCAAAATCTAATGGTAATCGAGGGATTAACTGGTTCAGATGGGCCCGACTTTGCACTCGTAAGGAGGATGGAGGTTTGGGTTTTAGAAAACTGAGAGCCTTTAACTTGGCAATGCTAAACAAACAAGGTTGGAAATTAATCTCTGACCCCAGTGCTTTAGTTTCTTTGATCCTCAAAGCAAAATATTTCCCTAGGGGGGACTTTTTATCTTCTCAACTAGGATTTAATCCTAGTTATACATGGCAAAGCATTTGGAGTTCGCGAGCATTGTTGGCTAAAGGCTGTCGTTGGAGAGTGGGAGATGGGAAAAGTATTAATGTTTGGCGGGATCCTTGGCTACGAGACGAAGCTAATTTCAAAATTGTAACTCCGGAAATTGACGAGCTACGTAATCTTAAGGTGAATGAGTTGTTTATCCAAGGATCAAACGAGTGGAATGTTCAATTGTTGATGGAAATTTTCAATCCCAGGGATGTCCAAGAAATAAGCAAAATTCCTTTATCAAATGCAGATGTAAATGATAGATGGATGTGGCATTTTAGCAATAACGGAAACTACTTTGTCAAATCGGAGTATCGAGCAGCTTTGGAAATGGAGGGCGATTACAATCTTTTTCAAGAAGATGGCAACTGGAAAGGGTTATAGCGTTTGCATCTACCTCCAAAAATCCAAATGTTTTTATGGAAAGCTTGCTGGGACTGCCTTCCAACAAGAGAGAGACTAATCCAAAAAGGTGTTCAAGTACCAAATTCATGCGTTAACTGTGGACTACATGTGGAGACTGCTTTTCATTCTTTGGTATGTTGTCAGTTTGCTGCAGCATGTTTGAGGTACATTGGCTTGCACATGAACGTGGGAGCTTGGGGAAATTTTAAAGAA
>CAVNYN010230567.1:0-14991 GCA_963692815.1 Nyctanthes arbor-tristis
CTCATTGCCATTCTCTGGCAACTTGAGTTGCCAGAGAATGGCAATGAGGAGGGGGCTCTCCCCCCTTTTTTTCTACCGTTTCCAATAGCCCCCTCCTCTGTCAAAAATGGCAGAAAAGGAGGGGGAGACTCCCCCGATAGAAAAAGGATGGGAGACTCCCCCTTTCCTCTGTCGGAAACGGCAGAAAAAAGGGGGTTTCCCCACTTTCAGTTTCTATTTTTTTTAATTTTTATTTTTTATTTCTATATATTTTTAAAATGTTTAAATTCCATTTTTTTAAAAAAAAAAATTCAAGGGGCTAAGAGTATTGAGGTAATTTGGCAATGACTTAATGAAATTTTAAATGGATTCTGTCAAGAGGGACTTTTTATGCGTATTTATGAAAGGTTGATGACCCAGCACGTTAAAAAAAGGTTAGAGACTCTAGCGATTTTAAGTGCAAAAGTTGGAGACTTTTTGTGAAATTTACCCCAAATAAAAATATATATGGATTGGACGTGGTTCATGTTCTCAAACCATTTTTATTTAAAATTAATTTAGTCAAACCAATTACATTTAAATATTTGATAGGACACATGTATTGCACAAATATCAATAACTCATTTTGATAAAATTTTATTTTATTTTTGAACAAAAATACTTTATCAACCCTCGAGAATCACAAATACAATACATAGACACGATATCGACAAAGTTTCAAGTATAAGAAATCGGAATTATGTTAAGATTAGAAGAAACATTTTATGAATCCATCAACTTATTGCAAGCCTGTTGATTATACGTGGATGACTATTCGATGGAAATTATATTCTACACAACTGGATAAGATTGCAAGTGGATTATACTTTCAAGTGGCTTTCTTAGACATGCAAGTCGGGCACTAAGCAAGTGGATTATTAGTTGGATACATCTACAACTTACAAGTTAATATCAATATTAGATATTTTAATTATAAAGTTATTTTAATTATAAAGTTGTAATTAATAATTGTCATTTTGTCCTTCCATACATCTATAAATAAGAAATTGCATACTTCATGTTGATCATTAAATCAAGAGCGAAAATTTCTTCTCTATAGTTTCTTCTCTTATCCTTCCTCATATTCTTTAATATTGTCTTTAATTTCATAACAATATAGTAATAATGATGTTAAGATTACAAGAAATATGAATTCGCATTTCTTCCTACTTTGATCGCTAGTTTTTCAAAGTAATCTCATTTCAATAAACGGAAACGAACCCCTTAATAAAGTTTAGTCCCAATCTAACATCAGACCTATAGCACTATATAATATTATATGATTATGTCACATGTATTAAAATACGTCACATGAGAAATCACAAGCGCATGTCTTAAACACACTCTATAACCATACGATAATATCATATGATATCAAACATCTGATACCATATATTTTTTCAATAAAGTTAACCGCTTTCCATTGAATGGAGTATGGTGCAACCATCTTTATACAATACAATACAATACAATACAAGAATATAAATAACTCTTGTGGTCAAGGCATCTATACCCATAATCGACCTACACATTATCAAAAACGAATATGCTTTCTACACGTAGTGACAACCGTCAATTTTCCATTCACTTTCTTCCGTGTAAACTTTGAATAATCCGCCCCCAACTATATATATATATGTATAAACCCGATAACGCCTCTTCTTCAAAACTTGCGTGGGTTAAGCAGCAAAGTAACAAGTAACTAAAAATGGGTTTGAAGGTAACATCCTTTTGCTTGCTTCTTTTTGTTTTCTTGATTTAATTCTGTAGCTGTGGATAAATTGCATTCTGGGTTGTATTAGATCTGGGTGAATTTTGATATTGATTGTCAGCCAAGCGAGGATTTTTCGTTATTGATCTAAATCTGGATGAAGATTTTTACGGGTTTCTGCTTTTATAGAGCAATTCTTGATCGATCATGTTATTCAAGTGTTCACCTGTATCTTGAGCAGCTTGTGTGTGTTTAATCAATTATACGCTGATTCAAACAAACGCATTAGCATACGACTATATAGATTCCGTGATTCTTTCTGTGTGAATTGTGATTGAATAAAGGTTCCGACTTTTCAAACTCTAATTGTTGTTTATAGGAGCCAATTTACTTGCACGTTTCTGAGACACTGAAATTTATGGAATCTGCCGTGGAAGGGAGTCCCGCTTCACTTGTAAATCCGCTTTCAGTGTGTATTCAATCTGTTTGTTGACGAGTTCATTTCTTGCTCCTTGAAATTGAACCCAATAATAGTGGATTTTTTTTTTTTTTTTTTTAAATCCTGCAATATTGTAGTATCATTCCAGTACTAGGCTACTAGCGTATTAGAAACTTGTACGAATATCCTGTTGGATTTGGTGGGGAGGTAGGAAATGTCCTCAACAAAGTTTGTGTATCAACTTAATGGTGCTCCACCTGTAATGCCGTTATGGTGTGCAAATAAGAACAGTCTCATTTTCTGAGAAATGGCTGAATGCAGAAGCACTTCTTTGCTCTGAATAACAGTTTTAAACTAGCCGTTTAGTTCAGAAGGGAGCTAATTTTGTAAAATAGAAATGAGAGGAATGAACAATTAAAACCCTGTTCTGATTTAATTGATTTTTGTTCGTTTTGGGTTCATGAGAATAAAATATGAGGATTTAACTAATTAAATTGATCTTTTTTGGGAAATGTTTTGAACCGATGTCTAGCAGGTTACTTGATACAGTTCTTGTATTCTCTAGGTTATACATGCCCTTTTGGCTTTTGCTACTCTAGAATAAACTGAAATCATACTGCAGCATATCCGTCTTAGAAAAACTGTTATCAGTTTTATGTGGTAGAACTTTAAACTTTTCTCGTGTCTCCAGGAGGAATTTGAAGAGCATGCTGAGATAGCTAAGACCTTACCAGAGAATACTACCAATGAGAACAAACTTATCCTCTATGGACTTTACAAGCAAGCCACTGTTGGCAATGTTAACACAAGTTAGTAGTTGCCTAAACTCTTTGCTACTAAATGCGGTTCAAACCAAACTTTTGCTGCTTTTTGGTTATATAATTCTGGCATTAACTGTGTCTAATTGCAGGTCGTCCTGGTATGTTTAACATGAGGGACAGGGCAAAGTGGGACGCCTGGAAGGCTGTTGAAGGTATTCAATTGGCATTTTCATCAGTTACTAAAAGAACTCCTAAATCGAATTTCTTATCATGTGGGGGATTAATTTGGAGGCTGGCCTGTAACTTTTCCATTTATATTACAGGAAAATCGCAGGAGGAAGCAATGAGTGATTATATCACTAAGGTGAAGCAGTTGAAGGAAGAAGCTGCTTAACTAAGACATCACCATGTATCACTGAAACTCTATAATTATGAATACCGGTGACATCTGCATTTTCTTGGCTTATTTTTGCCGAATATACTGTGTATCTCAAAATCATGTTTCAATGAATATGTCAGGATCATCCTCTTCTTGAATTGATAGAGTTGGTATGATATTTGAGTTTGTTGGATTAACCTATATATTTTGGCCTAGCATCTTTTAGTGAATTCTACCTTCAAGCCTTATCCTCTGTGCCCTCAAATCCCAACCTCATGTAGACGAAGTTCTTCAATAGAAACAAGGTTTGAGAATGTATTTTTGAACTCTTCATTAGGTTTTCAAATATCCTTGAGTTCAATCAGCAATCTCATTGGAGGTTACATTCTTGCCTTAATTTCTTATCTTTTTGCTTGAATAGCTGCACATTGTGCCATCTTTGACCCTTGACAGTAATGAAATTTACACAAGTACCAGCGTATGGTCATGTAAAAGTTCCCGTGATCAATCATACTTCCATGTCGAAGTAATCTCAATGCATATTTGGTTTTGGTACCTATAGAGTCTAGGGAAACCTTCCTGTCTTTTTTCCTCATACGGATATTATAGAACAGGCTGAGCTTGATTCATGGTTGTGGAATATCACATTTGGAACTTTTGACACTAGAGTTATGGGCAGTTTGAGATCCCATCTATTTCTCCTCCCCTCACCCTCAACTCTCTCATGAGATCCTCCTATTTTCCCTGTCTCTGCTCCATCTGTTTTTCGTCCCCGCACCCTCAGCTCTCACGTGAGATCCTCCCATTTCAAAGTAAATGGCGAGCAATAGTTCAGGAGCTCAACTCTTTAAGTTTTTCTTTTCATGACTACCCTCAAGTATGAGCCATCAGCAGAGTCTGTTTTTTTAACTTTTGCTATTGTTTGTGTCCTTTATCTAACCCTACAGTTCTGTTAGCATCTAGTGTCTTAATCCCTCTTCTATTCCTTGTTAAACAAGAACCGTATCTCCTTTTCTGGTCCCCCCCAACCCCCCGTTGTCTTCTACTCACAGCAGGAGCAATTACTTTCTTGCTCAGGACCACCAATCTTCATTACATATGAACATGGAAGCCCTTGAAAGCCTCCAATTTAGTTTGCCAGAAAAACCATGATTGTAGATTTTGGATTAGATGGTCCCCTCTATCGGCTGTCTAGAAAGACCAAATTGCATGATCAGATCAGCATTGTTCTATCTTCCTTCCAAAGCATGCCATGAGTTACTTTTTAGAGAAAATTGTACCACTGCTGCTGGTAGTGAAACTTGAAGTTTGGACTGGGAGTGGATCAGTTGAAGACAATAAGTTGTAAATTTACATATGACATCTTTTTAGAGAGAATTGTACCGCTGCCGGTGGTAGTGAAACTTGAAGTTTGGACTTGGGAGTCAATAAGTTGAAGACGGTAAGTTGTAAATTTACATATGACATTTCAAAATGTCATTTGTAAATTACGTGTGACATTTCACTAATGATTCTAAATCTCATAGCCATTTTTGTAAATTCCCCATCTACTTGTGTTAAAGAGTCCTCCAATCATTACTCTTTGCTGAGTTTAGATAGAACTCTATTCACTAGAACCAGAAATTAACACAAGGGGTGGCTATATATTTGATGATGATCATGAATTGATTAGATAATTAAGACATTGTTATTGAACAAAAGGATACCTAGAGAAATAATATTCCTGTACACGAGAAGCGCCATCTCTGGAAAGCGATAGAATTCCTTCGAGATCCCCAATGATCCTAGCCAGCCATATTTCCAAGTTTCTCTGGATTTCTTTAAAGTTGTTTCTGATGGACTCCAGTGATCGTCTTGTGGCTACTTTCGCCTGCCCTTCAAGCTCGTCAACACAATAACTCTTCCCCGTCTCAGTTTGTAGTGTCATCAGCTTCTGATTAGTTTCAGCAGCGCGCTGTTGCAGTCGAAATGCTTCAAGTAAAAACTCTGTTTGCCTCTGAGTTCGAAACTCTGAACTGAGGTTCGATTCACATGGATCACTTGCTTGCTGCAAAAGGGATACCTTTTAAAATCAAAATCTTTCCAAAAACTTAAAAATACAACCCCAAAAACTCCTAAGAAACAGGATACGTTACCATTCTTCTGCATAGATCATTAATTTTGCCGGCTAATGCTTGATATCTCTTTGCCTGCTTACGCATTAGAGATGGTACTTTTGACAGATCTGTCTTGCCAATACTTTCCAGATGCAGTAGTTCCTGCTCAAGTACCTTTAGCTTAGGAGAAACTCCCGTTGATTCACCGTCCACCTTCCACGGGGACTCCCTCCTGAACAACCCATTAGAAACCGATTGTTTTTATCATCAAACGGCCTTGAAACATTTGAATATAGACAGTGATTCCACAAAATAATTACCTTGCAACAAAATGCTTCAAATGGTAAAGTGATTCAACTGATTCATACTGCATATCCTGCATGCATGTGTTAATCCATCAACAATTTGTTAAGAATTAAGCCCTAATCCCAATTAAAGTAGTAATAATGCGCTATACACGGCCCCACATAATCATCGTACGACATGTTGATCTTTACTCTGCGCACACACCATCTTCCACAAGAAGCAAACAAAAACAAGGGAAAAGAGTACTTATTAGTGCCAAAACTTCACTGTTCACTGAACATGCTTTTGCAAAGGCCAAGTCCCATCAAGATTCTCATGCACATTTTTTTCAGATGAAACCAAACACCAAAGATAACTGACTAATCAGTAAAAGGAAATGTACAAAAACAACATAAAAAAAAAAATAATAATAACAATTAGGAAATAGAAAATAACATCCATGTGAAAAGCTGATAACTCCAATATGAAACATTCAAATCAATGTGTATGTATGTAGATTTAAGACAGCCTAACCAAATAACAAAGCCAGCCTTGTTCCTGTTTAATTTACGATCGAAGACATCTATCCTTTTCTTCCATTTTGTTCAATGATGGAACCATGGAACGGGAAAAATTTCTAGTAGGCCAATAAAAAACTCACGTATGGGTTCAGCGGCGGGCCCAAATTAAACAATAAACTGGGTCCTGAATCCACATGTGGATTGATTTGCCCATAGAGGATGGAGTAGCTATTCCTAGACTACTAGATATTTTTCCCACGGACGGATTTAAAATAACACGACTTCGCCAATAGGGGAAGCCCCAAAAATTTGTGTATTAAGATCAAGATTATAAAATTTATCGAACTGTAATGCTGACTTGTTAATGTACAACAACCCTCATGTAGCTTAGCTTAGACAATTATCAGTCAAAATAATCCATACTGATATTACAATGGGAAAGACTTCATCAGAAGGAACTTTTTTGTAAGTGATGAGGGGCAAAACAGGAGGAGGATGGGTAGTGGCCATGGCCAAGTTTTCGCATCAGGACCCTTGACGGAATTTGAAGATGCGGAAAGAAGAGGTGTAATGTGTAACTAAATAGCATGGGAGTCCGAAATTGAGCAATTATTCATGAAAAAGAACAGAACAAATATGTGGAGGCTATGGAGATATAAATTATGTCATTATTACGAAGTGAATAAAGACAAAATGCACAGACAAGGGTTGGCTCTGTACGCTCAAAAACAAATGGAGTAATTAGGATTCAGTCTTGAGAGTTGCAAACATTTCAATTTGAATTTGCTGTGGAAAACTCCCTCCAGTTTGAAATCCAAGAAACATATCATCGAAGTTTTTCAACAATTCTTTCAAGTAAAAACCTGAGAAAAATTCCAGGAGTAGAGTCTTTAGACTAAATAACTATTTCGGGACATTGATGAAGAAATCATTAGGAAACTCCTACTCAGATCTAATTACTCAAAATGGGAAGTGAAGGAAACAGATTTTCCTCCTGAGTTCAGATGAATGCAAGTGTTTTATGAAGCCCAGAAAAAAATGGACAAATACAGAAATCAAATTTTGACTCTCTCTTTCATTTATTTAGGCTGAAAATTGTCCACTAACTGAGAAAAGGTCCCTTCGGCTTAAAATTTGACAACAAGAAGAAAAAGGCCCAAAAGAATCAGTCAATCATACCTGCCAGAGACTTGCCTTTTCATCCCAGAACTTGGAGGCAGAAGAATTCAGGAAATCTGAACTAAACCCAGGATTCTGTCCATAAACACCTCCAATCCCCATTTCTTCCACCCCATTTCTCATATAAGCCTCCTCAACCCCTAAATCAAGCCCTTCTGAAACCCCACTTTTTCCATAGCGTTCTCCGACACTATTTTCCATCTCACAGTTACTTCTACTAATAAAGTTGAGCATTTCATCTCTCTCCCCAATTTCCCTTTTCAAATCTTCAATATTAGCCTTCAAATCAGCCTCCACTTTCTCCAAGTACTCAACTCTGCTCTTCATATATGCTATTTCCTCATTACCCTCATCAATCTGCTGCAAGAGCCTCTTCTCTTCTTGCTGCCATGAGTGTCTATGGCTTGCAAAGATTTCCACAACTCTTGCATTTGCCTTTGAGTCCTCTTTCCTTCTCGAATGAAGCTGCTTCAGCTGCTCCTCCGCTTGCATAAGCTTAAAGGTTAGAGCTTTGTTCTTGCATTGAAGAGTTGAGAATAAAGAGAGAGAGTTTCTGGGTAAAAACCCAAGAAAGAATGTGAAACTAAGGCCCAAGTACGAGGACAATAGCTTCTCAATATGATCATCATTGTGTTGTTGATCCTTGTTATCTTCTTCCTGGGCAGCCATTTTCTCTGAGAATTTGTCTCTGCTTGGGAACTTTGTGTGTCTGTGTGTGAAGATTTTTCGACTGCTTTTTGTGGAACCTTTATGGCGTGGGTGGGAGTGGCTGTGGGTGTAGGTGTGGGTTTGGGGTTGGGGTTGGGGTTGCTCTTAAATTTTAAGTGCGTTTTGTTAGTGAACTTTGTTTTTAGGGCCATTTTTCCAAGCGTAATCCATTTTTCTCCGTTAACATCTCGAATTTCTCTGGTCTGTTTTCTTTTGGGAAAATTGCAGCAATTTGTCCTTAATTTTTAGACTTTCATCCTAGTCCTCCTCTCTAATTTGACCATTTCTATTATAAGAGTTCAAAAATTGGTGTTGACCTTTAAAAACGGCTATAGGGATTAACAGATACAGCTCAATCCCCCATTGTTACGTGGACAACCTGTATTGGTGAAAAACCATTAGACAACATTCACCGGCGGAGGGGGGGTCAGCGTCGAACGTCCTTCAGCGGTCAAGTTAGCTAACTAAATATAAGTGAGGGGTGTAGGTAATCTATAGTGTAAAATTAGAGACATCAGAGCTGGATGTAATGTTCATACCATTACCAAATGAGATAAGGCTATATATAGTCAACGCCATGAGAAGTTTACCTTGTAGAATATCAATATTAAATAAAAGAGAATAAATATTCATGTTATCATTAAACTATTACTCCTGAGTTAGAGGTATTCACAGTCATCGAGAATAAATAACTCACTCAAGAAATCGCTTAAACTAGGGCTTTTTCATATTAGTTAGGGAAATTAAGTCCACCTAGAGTAAATATGTGACCATCGGAAGGAAAATACTATAAATATATGACCATCAGAAGGAAAATACTTTTCGAGTATGACATTCAAGCAGGAACTACTGTTCTTGACGTGACTTGCCACATCGGATACAATAGAAACAATTGGAATTGAATATTTCACATTATATTCCGCCCGTCACTTATTTTTTAGATTTTGTCCGTAACCGATAAGTTTAAGATGAAACTTTCTAGTTAAAGATCGAAATAGACTAATATAGGTGGAGATAAAGATACAACAATATAGTTTGAGGATGAAATTGAAACAAACCGTATGGTACTAGACGCTACTTATGTTGCAGTTTTAGGGGGGAGAAGCATTTGTATTCCCCCCTAATTACAAAGGGGGTGAAGGGGAGGGGGACTTGGGGGGATTCGAATCCGGGTAAAGCTCGGTAAAGGGTAAGCCCTTTTCCACTTGGGGGGAGAGGCATTTGTTGAAACATACAATACTATAAAAGAAAAAACAATGGTTGGATTTGAAATAGATGATTCTAAATAATTAAAGGATTATATATGAAAAACTATCTTAAGATATGTTGCGATGTGCTTTACATTAGATTCAACGGTCATCTTTTATTAATGAATCAGATCAGATCATCAGATTCCGGCGAAGGCAGTTCAGTTTTAGCAAATCTTAGTAAGCTTTCCAGTGCTTTTTGTCACATGCATTGACTTTCTTCTTTATATGGTAAAATATGAAACTTATTCGATGTTATTATGAGAAAGTGGCATGACATAAATGGCAAAACTGTCTAGGTGTTATCTCATTCTATTCAATAACCTACCACATCCAATTATATGAGACTGTCTCAGTACGAGGAAATAATCTCCAAATGAAACAAGTCTTACCTCACTTTCCTCTTTATATGGTAAAATACGAAACTTATTTGATGTTATTATGAGAGTGGCATGACATAAATGGCAAAATTGTCTAGGTGTTATCTCATTCTATTTAATAACCTACTACATCCGATTATATGAGACTGTCTCAGTATGAGGTAATAATCTCGAAATGAAGCAAGTCTCACCCCTTCACCACTTTGAGTTGATCTTTCCTTATTATATTCAGAGCAAGAATGATATTAGAGCAGAGGGCAAGTCTCTAAATGAGGGGTTAAATTATATTCAGAGTAAGAATGATATTAGAGCGAAGGGCAAGTCTCTAAATGAGGGTTTAAATTTAACCCCTCTTTTATATTTTTCAACTCAATTTTGGGTTTTTCCACCCCCAACACCTATCAACATTATTTAGGTGTAGTGTAGTAGAAAAGGTATGAGTTTTTTTCTCAACATTAATTTTGCTCTTACATTATGTAGAACGGTTTTGCCGAAAATGTATACATGAGGCGGTATTTGAACATTTCATTCAAAATTTTCACTATATTTAGATTTTTGAACTTTAACTCCCTTGAGCATTATATAACAACATACGGATTCTGGATCGTCGAAAGAGCACTAACAAGCATTCTTGAAGTCACGTATGTCAAATTTTTGTACAACTCAAATGAACGAGTCACGAATTATTATATTTTATTGACATAATTGCCTTATTTAATTTAATTCTGTAAAATTCTACTCAATATGGAGTACCAAGTAAGTCGTCTAAGGAATTAACTCTGTTCGTGGCGATTTAGGGGTTGTTTGATCCTCTTTATAATTTCAGCTTATAATGAAAAATTATAATTTGTAGAAATGAATGGTGGAGATTTAATTGAAATTTAAAATGTATGGTGATTGTTGAATAGTTGTCAAATCAACAGTCAAATCATAATAGGTAAAATTATAAGTTGAAATTATAAAGAGAATCAAACAACCACTTAGTTCTCTAAAGTATTAGCCACAAGTTGCTCGAGGATGTACAAAAAAGAGCACCTCCGTGTCATAAATATACTTTTTCGGTTTGGATGAAAACAAGTGGACAACATGGGATTTATCAAGAAACATTTCCTTTTCAAATGTTGTTACATTGAATATAGGGACAGTTAAAAAGTATAAATGCAAGGTTGGGTAGGCTGAGCATTTAATACAAGGTGTTTGATTGATTGATTGATTCTTGCTATAACGAGTATAATAGTACCTATAGTTATATGTGTGATGTGACTGTGTGCATGTATGTATATAACACCGTATATGACTGTTACGACACTACTTATCTAAGTGTTAGAAAATTTCTGCAAGATCATTGACTCAGTCAATGAGAAGCTGTTCCATTAAATCCTTTATATTATGTCTAATATGATGGTTAGAGCAGACATTGGCCAAGTGACCAAATTCATTTGGGTTTTATTTTCACAAAAATGCATGTTTCGTGAAGGATTCTCAATCAAATTTCAAGATCACAAAAATAATAAAAAAGAATTCTTGTGACCGATCATTTCATTGGACGAGGGCGTCACACCGCTGGGATTTGATTGACATCACCAACCCCCCTCCTCGCCCACCCCCTAGTAATAATAATAATTATTATTATTATTAAAAATGGCAGACAGTGCGGTCCGAGAGGGTGCAGTAGTTTTTTGTTTGTTTTGAGGTTTTCGATGAAAGTTTGGTTTTTGTTTTTATTTTATTTTTTTTGAAAGAGCAAGGTTGGTTTTTATTTGATGTACTGTACGCTTTAAACTTGCAGTTTCTCTTTGACAAATACTAACAAAAGATTCGAACTTTTGCAGCGAAATCATTGCTATATTTTTAACTTTTCTGAGTTTACATAAATATATGCAGCTTTCTACTTTTCCTTTTGAAACCCAACCCCCCCCCCAACAAACAAAACCCAAAACCTTTTCTGAGCTTCACAAGAGATTGGTCTTTCTATTGGGACAAAGCGACCATATTCGGTAATTCTCACCAGTAGGAATGACAATAGGACGGATTCAGAGTGGGTATATCTTTCTCTGTCCCCTCTCTGTTAAGGAACCCCCATGTGCCTGATTGTAGGAATGACAATAGGACAGATTCAGAGCGGGTATATCTTTCTCTGTCCCCTCTCTGTTAAGGAATCCCCCTGTGCCCGATTCAATTGGGCACGGGGCGGGTATGGGTATGGGAGATTTGGAGCAGGTGCAAAAAAAATACCCGTTACACGTTCCATTAAGAAATAACTAAAAAAATAAGGAAAAAAATGAAATTAAAACTACATGAAAAGTCATCTTAAGTATCATGTTAGTTTCATCTTTGGCATCTAGATTCGAACTTCACAAGGAACAAAAACAGGGTATCGGGGCAGGGCGGCCACAACCCGTCCCCGTCCCATTGACATTTCTACTCACCAGTGGTAATAAGAGCAAATTTAATGTGAAGAAACAAAGTTAGCGGGAAAAAATCAAAAGGAAAAAACATATTTTCAAATAGTGTGTAGAGAGAAAAGCTGGAGGAAACATGCTAAAGAATTTTGTTTATTTTTTAAAACTTTTTTACAAATTATTTTGTCATTACTTTTTTTAATCATACAATTGATATTTAATTTTTTGTAAAATGTTATTTTTTAAAAATTTATTATATATTTCTTTTAGGGAGGAAAGTGGGTTCCCCACTCAAAATGACTCCCCCCTCCCCTATACATTGACTGGTTTTGTTGGAGGTGGGTTTTTTCCCCCACGTTAAACTTGCTCTAAATAAATAGATTGATCACCGACTCAAAACACAAGTCCATAAATAAGGATAACTTGTAGAAGAAAGATTTACGGACAAAGAAATATAGAGACAAGAAATAGTGACGTGACGTGCCATTACTATATCATCACTTCGAAACACGACATCAGCTCATAACACAACACATCATTTTTTTTTTATAGGTAAAGGTAAATATATAAACCGATCAAAATTGTGGACAACTACTCCAGACATACCTGGGTGTACATATCAATTAACAAGAGAAATAAAAAACTATAGACCCAACGCTAGAGACTCATAATGGACCAAAACATTATGACACAACACATCATTTGTATGGCTCGGTTTGAAAATCCTCTAGTTGATTAGTAACAACAACATGAGCAGCCCAACTGTCCTTACACCTCGGATCTTGCATGAATTTTTGAATGAAATATGGAATCTCCAGCCATGGAAGTATAGGTGCACGAATGCAAATGCCTCACTAGAAACACCATTTGGTAACATATTCAAAGAAACAACTAAATTTACAGGCTGCGTAGTAATACGTTGGCCACTGCAGATGAAAACATACAACGATAGAGTCATAGAGATAAGCATCACAAATGTAGGAGGGTTGTTTTCAATTGACAAAGCTACTTCCTGATCAAACAATAGTTTTCCTAACATATGTTATTGTTACTGATAACGCGCATCTACAATATCAAACACAGGTGATGCTCTTATGCAGGAAGAATTTGAACTCCAGCATCTGATGCTTCCGTACTCTTTTCCTTCTCTAATTCAAGTAGGTAAATTCTCTCTGCTTCAGGAATTGCAGACATAATAGTCCCCAACTTCAAGTTCATTTCTTCAATCTTTTCCATAAGTCTGTCATTTGTAAACATGCCAATGAGGATGTCTTTTATTGCTTCCCAGCTTTCCATTAGGGGTAAAGCGATAATCACAGCTGAAGCAATTGTACCCCATGCAATTGCTACTACTACCCAGAATGTGAAGTATCCCTTATTAAACCGTCCTGCATCGTCAAAACACCAGCATATCAAAAGCTTATTCCTTCATTTCTTTTCAAACTAATGCTAATGGTGTTGTATGGGATATGTTGACGCATATTGACTTACCTGCAGGAAGTGAAAAAAGAGGCCACAATACAACGATGACAATTGTAAAACCGACACCCCATTTCACTATCCATGCCTTGGCTCTGATCAGTTTTTCTTCCCTGAACTCTTCAGCTGGTAATTCGGTCTTTTCTTTCTCGACTACAGTTATCTGTTTAGTTGTTTCCCAATCATAGTTTTGAGGCCAAAGAAAACTGCATACTGCATGAACAGCTCCTCCAGTGAGGATAGAGACTAGGTTTCCAGCAAGCATCGGTGCATTTCTTCCTGTTGTGTCCAGATCTACCCTCCCATACTCAATTTTAGTAACTGTCAACCAAGTGATGATTCCGAGAAAGCATCCCATGATCGTCCCAAGTATGGCACCTAACGCATTTGCTTTTCTCCATAGAAGCAAAAAGGCTATGGGAAGAACTGCCGGCCCAATGAAAACTCCCATAGCTAAATATATCCAAGCAAGAGAAACACCAGCCTTGTTCAAGCTCACAGCTAAAATACCCATGAAGATCCAAAGGCCAGCACAACACTTCTTGAAACTTTCAAGATTTGTTTCCCACTTGCTTCCGGATTTATATATGTACGGTATATGTCATATGTGCACAGTGAGGAAACAGCGATCAATTCTGAGGAACCAGCGGATGTTACAGCCCTGGTTATCATATATGAATATTATTAGAAACTCAGGTGTAAGTGGGTACTTGAATAAATGACTTAAATGAATGCACGTCGTCACTAACAACTTCAGATTTAAATAGTCAAAAAGGCATAGAATTTTTAGGAATATTGGTATTAGCTTACATAAAAAGCATTGCGAGGAGAAGAACAGATCCTCCTTTTCCCATTAAGGCAATAGCTGTAGCAGGAGGAACAAGTCCGTGGCTTGACTCACTTGCAGTTATTGGTAGATCGAGTGCTAATGCTCCAAGACCAAGTGATGTTGCCAAAGAAAATGGCACAGCAAACCACACCAATCCACCCAGCAAATATCCGGTATGTGTTGATGATGGTCTCGCAGCAACGGCGCTTACCCAGTATCCCTAAAACCCCAATAAAACAAGTGGTTAAAATGGCATTACATGCACTGAAACTGAATTATTGTGTAACTTTAATGGAAAAAAACATACATTGTCTACGAAAACAGTACCGAAATTGCCAACTATGTTGATAATCCCAAAGATTAAACCACCAGAACTCAGCATTGTTATGTAAGAACCTTTGTAGTTCCCGCTAACTGGACCACAGGATTGCCCAACATGAGAAATTGGCTCTATACAACTCCTTGACTTGCTTGCAACCTCCACCAAACGTCTATATACAATGCTTGGACTGCCAAGCTCACTGCTTGCAACATAGACTAGGTATACGAATATGACT